>JAUKPT010005403.1:0-10452 GCA_032273505.1 Nanomia bijuga | reverse complement strand
GATGGATCATACGGTGTCCAAACAAATTCCTTCTACTACAGAGTAGCTACTAAATGGAATAACCTACCGAAAGATGTTGTAAATGCCAACACTCTCGACACATTCAAATCAAGGCTCAATAAGGCATGGATAAACCATCCAACTAAAAGATCTATCAAGGTACCAAGCAATACCCAAGACCAAGATCTGTTCGTAGAAACTTACTAGTTTGTGAACATGAAATAAATTGATTATTGATTGTTTCACAGCTAAGGTGAGGCGCTTATTCAAGGACGCACTTAATCGAGGGCGGCACTTAATTGAAGATTTACAGTATCTCATTTCTTAAATATTTAGTTTATTTGTTAAATATTGTCATGCAAAAATAATTGACAGATGTTTTGGCAAACCAACAAAAACATTGATCACTGAAGCTGTGAAGATACATGAGATTATCGTTGATAAGTCCATAAACAACAAGCAAGAATGATTATGGTTTTGTCACTTTGTCAAAGTACCAAAGACAAATATTGAAAATTAAACAATCAAGGAATCTATGATTAATTCATATCTTTATTTCTGTTTTTGTTAATGTTATAAGTAAAATTGAAATTTGTATTTTTAGGTGAACAAGGATGGAAACTAAAACAGAAAACAAAGAAGTATTATTATTTTTAGCTTGTCACAGAATTATGGTTTTAGTTGGTGCTAACTAAGTTATTAGTAGAAGCCTAGCAATCTCCTAGCAAATGTAGCTAATAAGTAAACGAAGACAATATCGTTTTGCTGATGAATTATTTTTATTGTCTACATGTTTCGGCTAAACAACCATCACGACACACAACACTGACAACAAAATAAACAGAAAAATACAAGCCATCGAAAAAAAACCAATCAAACATAGAGCAAGGTATAAAATAAAAATGTGTATTAATGTCTAACATTCCAAATAAACAGTGAAATGTCCAGCAAATTTCAGGAAACTGAATTGTACACAAGGTAAGACCTCTTGAGCTGACGATAGAAAACAACAGAGAATGTCCACAATCACAGCCAAATGTATGTATGTATGAGCCAAGTGCGATGCCAGGTTTTCAATTTTATCGACGCATTGGTCAAAAGGCATGTCCAGCCTGGGGTGGACATGCAGCAATGGCTGTAGCCCAGAGGCCTTAAACGGTATGATTCCCGCATGAATTCCAAACCCATTATGGCAGAAACCCACTGCGACAGCGCAAAACCAAAATGAATAAGTCATGAAACCAAGAGTCCAGGTCAGCCTATAGTCCATGGCATCATTGGGGGTCTTAGGCCCCCCTTAAATTTAGGTCCCATAATCAATTTTTGCGAAGGTCACTCCTTAAATCAATTATCAATTATCAATTATGGAAGAAATCAAGGAATAGCAGTTAGTACCTAAACTGTTATTTTAAGGTAAAATGACCCTAACATAACACAAACATTTATTGGGAAAATATCTTAGGCCCCCTTAAAATTTAGGTCCCCCTTAAATTTAGGTCCCCCCTAAAATTAAAAAAATTCTTAGGTGACCCCCAAAATTTTAGGTCTGAAATTTTTAGGTGTCCCCTTAAAATAGGGGGGGGGCTGACACCATGACATCAATTTAAGATATGAGAGAAAACCTTTTGTTGCAATATTTTCATGGAAAATCCCTAAATATCTCGTTCTCAAATATGTAAGGTGTTCCGCCTAGCAGTTTCATTATAATGATCTCTCCAAAAAACGTCGTAAAGAAGTATATTACCTATCTTTCGTAGCCTTTTGTAATTTCCCTTCATCTTTTTTCTCATAGTCCATTGAGAGAAGACCACTTGAACGGACAATCTAAAAAAAAGAATTCGCCTAATCATTACCCAAAGGTTTCTCCAAGTTAGTTCGCAATTAAATATTCAAGTAATCATCTTCATCAGCTCTTATGAGAAAAAAATTTATAATAAAAAAAGTGTACCTGGCCAACAGATTGGTCTAACTTTTCTGATAAATCTAGGATTTGATTTGTCACATAAGTAGCGTTCTATAATTAGAAAAGAATAAGAGTAATAGTAATCAAAAACTAAAACAACTAAATATTTGCCATAACCTTTAGGTGATCTTGACACACCCAAGTTTTCTAGGTAGAATTTACTCAAAATTCTCTGACAAACAACTGACAATGGCCTTCACAAAAAAAGGCCAGAAATTGTCACAAAATTGAAAAAAACAAGATAAAACTTACTGTTAGGAGAGTTGAAGATGATAACGTATTAATCCAATATTTGTTCCAAAGTGAATCTAAGAGTTTCTGGTCGAGCGACGATTTGAAATAAGATACTTCTAATGAATAATATCTAAAATCAAAAATTAAGTTAAATTATCCATCGTTTGGTATGAAACGCATGAAACGATTTTGCCCATCAAAAACATAAAAAGATATGCCCTTTTTCTAAACCATCGGACGCTGCCCTTAATTTCTAGATTATATCCTGACAATAATGTCATTCTTAAGCAAAATCTTAATACTCACAGCAAGAAGTTAATGAAAATTTTCGCCTAGTTTTCACATGGATGGAAAGAATTTACAATCTGGACAAATGTATACAATCTCAAAAGAAAAATTATTTATTTTTCTTAATTCTATGGCCAATGATTGTTGGAGGTCTATTGTTAACCTTTTATCTAGAGAGTTCAGTTGATAAGCTCTGATGTCACATTTCTGTGTTTTGCTATGGTTAAAAATCGTCATATTTCCCCTTAGATTGAGTTTTGAGATGCGGGATGGGTCAGGATGGATATTAGATAGACTTGTCGATAGATTAATAGAAAGTTTTCCGGAGAGTAATGGTCCCCTTTAAGCATTCAGACTGAAATTTAATGTTCTATTTTGGAAAAATATGCAGCAGATTTTAAAAGTTTTGCTGCTACTTACATTTCTTTCAAACATTACGGTCGTCTTCGTGTCAAAAATGTTACAAACAACAGGGAAGAATTAAAGAGTTCTGCAAATTTGATGGCAGGAGAAAAAATAAGGATGTTTGGTTATTTCACAAATGTTAAGAAGACAACATCAGACAACATCTATGGAGCTGAAATTGACTAACATTTGAATTAAAATGAGCAATATTATGGCCACATCCCCCGCCTGGGGGAAATGTAATAAATAAGTCTTTCAAATACACAGAGAAAAAGGTTTCCAGAATTCTGCTACATCTGGCCTAAAATTAACACAAAAATACCAAATTGCAACAATAAACAGGTAAGAATGAAGGTCGTGAACAGGGGAAAGTAAGCTATTTTGCCCGAAATTTAACTATAATAACAACTTACTGCTTACAATGTACTCCAAAGTCTTCTATTTTATTAAGTGGTATAGTTTGATACTCCGATGGACCTTCATCAGGTGGTTTATAACCCTGTAGAAGAACAAATTTCTCACTTAATTCAACAAATCATTTGCAAAAAAAGGTCCTTCAGGAGTAGACTGCAACATCATTCAACATCAGTATATTTCAACAAGAGCGACATTGTGTTGCACGATGTTGAATAATGTCAAATTATATTGAATTGTTAAATGATGTTATCATTTAAAGAGTTTTCTTGCTACAGAAAGATCTGTATTAAATGTTTGACACCGCGCTTTATCTCTCCTAGGGCCTCTTATCATCAGTAATGTCTACATCACTTTTGGAGCAGCCCTCTCACAAATTAATCATGTCGACTAGATCTCTTGACAGGTTATATTTATGATTTTTTGCATATGTAAATTTATATTATGTATTTTTTATTGTGATGAATAAATAAATCTTGAACTAGTCCCTATTGGCGTAAGCATCTGAGAGGGGACTCTCTACAGGACCTCATCTGCTCTGCTCCCTAAACAAAATTTCAGAACTTTAACAAAGGGATAAGGGATTGTCTGCAAATTGTGGTAAAACTTGCTGTTTGATTGGTTGAAAGTTACATCATCAAGAATCTTATTGGTTTGTTAAAAAATATTTTCATCATTTTTAGTATCAACAAAACATCAAATGATTACATTTTCAAGTGAGCCAATCAAAGTCTTCATGACATAATTTTCAACCAATCAAACTGCAAATTTGCCGTTAATTTGCAGACAACCCCTAAAAGAATTACCTTGGGGTACGTTCTAAATGCACCAAGATTGACTTTACCAGCAGATATAGTTCTTGTTGGATCTATCTAAAAAGAAGCAAGTCTCTGATCATCACACCAATTTATCTCCAAACTTAATAAATGTTGAAATAGTCAAGACTTCATTAGACTCGTTTGCAGTAAAAGACTAAAAGGCTAAAATTGCTAAAAGATCAAATATTTTCCAACCTAAATACAATGATTTTGGATGATTTCTGATTCGACTGGTCATTGACAGCCCTAAAATGTCTACTAGTCCAGTAAATCTAGACTCAAAAGGGAGTTAACCCCAAACAAATTGCAATAAACGTCAAATATGTTTTTTTAGTTTTGTTAGGGTATTGTTAGTTGTGAAAAAAAGTAGAGACTCTAAATCAGCATATAAGTTATTTATTTGGCTGACTTTTGGTCCATTCCAGTATTAAAAGGGTATTCCTAGAAAATAGTATTTTTTCAATTGCTTAAATTCTAAAACCGATAAGATAGCTTAATGAGGCATGAAAAGTTGATGAGAAAATAGTATAATTTGCTATGTTTTGGTCAGTTAATCATAGATTTTTTTGTGAGCAAAGTACCATAAGAACTGCTGAATCAGCATTAATTAGCATTTTTTGTCAATTTCAAACTCAATTATCTCAAAAAGTATATATCAAAACATAGCAAACCATGCCATTTTTCTCATCTACTTTACACACCTAATTCAGCTATTTAATCTAAGCAACTTGAAAAAACGCTTTTTTCTAGAGGTAGCCTTTTTAGGCAGGGAAATATTCATAACCATCTGGCAAATTATGGTAATCCTACGAAAATTTCAGGAAATGCTCAAATAAATGTCCTCTTTCGATTTTTTGGGGAGGACATTTTTCTAATTAACAGGAAACTCATTAATTATTCATGAGTTTATGATTAACTTATAAAACCTTTTAAACACAAAAAATTGGACATATCGGTGTCAAAATACCCTTTTCTTACCTTATACGGTTTGAAAATAACAAAACTGAGCATTTAATTCGTTAATCATTTTCAATTCATTAATTATGCATGCTAATTAGCACTAATTATTTAGAAAATAAAAATAAGCATGTTACACATCACTAAAAAGGAATTTTAATGCTGATTGATTTTTTCAAAAGAACATTGTGCTGAAAATGCACTCCTAAGCGGCTAGATTGGGTCAGAAGTTATCAAATCTGAAGTAATAAGCGTTGGATTCAATAAGTACTACCAGAGCTCTCAGTAATTTCAAAATCAGATAAATCCTCCCATTCATCACTATTCTTACATCTTTATAAGATTTTTACTAGATTTGCCTCAAATGTTGAACCTGAAGATCCTATGGTGGAATTAGTTTTATCGTATTTTAGTAATTACGTAACACTCAAGATATGTAAAGAAAAAAATGCATATCTTTTGCACGAACTCTTAAACGATTCAAAAATAATTTGTGACGAACATAACATATCACCTATCTTTACCCATACGAAAGGCCTTCGGAGATACCTCGAAAATGAAATTAAAGATATTGGTTTTGCAAAGCACGGTAAATATGTTGTTGTACATCCCTCAGATATCGACCCTGTTTTGTATTCAAAAAATACCTTAAAAGGACATGGTTTAAGGAAGAATGACATTCTAAGTTCATTTGCTAAAATGATTCATCGTATTGCAAATGACTATTCAAATCAACCGCGTAGTGAATGGCCATGCTGTCTGGATGATCTGATTGCTGGTCTTGATAATGATCAGCCGATTATGGAGCTGTTTAATGTTATTTATATGACGGTACGTAAAACTTGGAAATGTAGTGTACCGTTAAATGACCATGGGTTTGCATATAAGATCTTGTGACTGGACAGCATTAATAACTGGTATAAAGAACACTAAACAGATATCGCTAGCTTTGTATGTTCACAGACTTACAGCAAGCAAGGAAGTTGTTACAGCATTGTGGAAATCAGGTCATGCCATCTCTCCAAATGATGTGAGATTGCAGAATGAGGAGTTCCTGGCAAATTCTAATGATACTGAGAGTGTTATATCAGGACTTGTTAAAGAAACAGCTACCCACTCTAGCTTAGACAACAATGATAAATGTCAAGACACAAGCACAGGTAAGAACACTACCCACCATACCAACTTCCTTATTTTCCAACCAAACCCTCCAGTCGATGGAACGCCTGTAACACCTTCCAACTCTTACCAACCCACTTCTGCTATCGAGCCTGATTTGAATTATAAAATTGGAAGACTCGTTCCTCCTAAACCATTCCCAAATTTTGTTGACGATGTAAGTACCGATCTTATCGAAACGTCTTTCAAGAAGGACATTTTGTGGTCTTTAGCTGGAGGCCTGCCTGCAGAAGATGATCTACCGTTATTAGGTTCATGGACTGCCTTAATGAAAAATACAGCAAGAGAGAAAACGGTGCAATCATTAATTAGATATCTCCCTGCAAATGAAAACCCCCCAGAACACGGGGTTTGCAAAGATTATCTTGAGAATATGATGGAAATAATGGGTATTCTTAACGGAAAGGAAATATTTGTTCATGCAGATGAGCAAGTGTATGCTCGAATTTGTCAACTCATTTGGAAGTATAGAGAAAAATTTCAAAATATAATACCCTTAATGGGTGGATTTCATCAGCTACGTGTTTTTCAGAGAATTCTCTATAAAAGATATGGTGTATTTGGTTATCAAAACTGGTATGCTGATGCTGGTGTAATCGCAGAGGGGTCTGCTGAACAAGCATTCAAAGGAAAGCATTACTACCGATCGATGCGCATACACAAAGAGGGATTTGACGCTCTTAGTCAGTCTCGGATATCTGATCTGACCGATAAATACACCTTATTAGATACTCAATTTATCGATTTATTAAAGACATTACGAAAAAATCCAACAAATGACATAGTTGAAAAAATATTAAGTACTTCAACATTTTCAAAATTGTACAAAGATTTTATCAAAACATCCGGTCCTAAAAGTGAAATTACTCTAAAATATCTTAAAGACATTTCATTGATGCTGTCAATAGTTTCAGCAGTAAGAGAAGGATGTATCGAAAGACATTTACAAGCTGAAAGACAGTTCCTTAAGCTGGTGTTTGCATTTGATCACATTCACTATTCAAGGTACAACACGTACCAACATGTGTTATTGAGTGAATTAAAACGGACTGAGAGCAGCTCGTATCAACTATTGCTAACCAATGGGTTTGGATGCACGGCATCAGATGGCGGTAAATTCAATACAAAGCATGGTGATCTAGAGACCGAACACTTTAACCGAGAAACGAAGGGTACTGCTGGTCCTTTTCGTTCCGGTTATAGTACCAATATTCATGCAGTTAATAGATGGATTAAGACAACACACTGTCATGCTGCACTCCGAAAAGCCATGAAAATCCGCTTTCGGATTTATATATCTTCAACACATAAAGAGATGACACCAAAGAATAAAAAGTTGCACGAAAGCCATGTCAATGAATTGAAGAGAAAGCTTAAAGAATACAATGTTGATCTGTTAATCAAGTTGATCCATGCATTGTGAAAGGCCTTTGTGATGCGCACATCTTGGGTAATGCAAACTTCAAAACGTTCGTAAAAGATGCCTTAGTAACCGGTTCAAAGTCAATTTTCGAAACTATAAATAAGAAAAATATTGACACAGGTGTTAAAAATAGTAAGAAAGAGAATACTAAGAAGGTGAATGTTTTGATTGAAGAGAAAAAAGCATTCGGTATGATGGTTTCAAAGTGCAACTCAAAAGAAGAAGCCTTCTCTTACCCAATGACGTCGTTACCGTTGAGCATTGCAAATCCAAATGGCTCACTTTATGGTTCTGGTAAATCCAAATTTAGAAATGAATTGATAGGCGAGTATTATTCTTTGGAGCCTGAACATAATGCTGTTTGGATAGTTGACTGTGGACATGCTATCAGGCAGGTAAAGCCACGTGAAACATACAAAGAATATTATCGGGACCTACTTGATTGGATGATGCCTGAAACCAAATTTTCGCCTAAAAAACTGGTGGTGGCGGTTGATGTCTATTTAAAAGAAAGCACGAAAGAGTTAGAAAGGAAAGAGAGACGTTGTGGAAAAGAGGAAGGGAGGCGGGTCCATGTTACTGGTTTTGACCAGAAAATGCCGTCTGGAAATAATAAATGGAGCGATTTTCTATCTAATGGCGAAAACAAAAACGATTTAATGGCATGTTTTGGACGATATTTACGAGAATATCTTCCCAATCGAAATGTCGGAAATCTAGAAATTGTCTTTTGTTTTAAAGAGGTCTGGTGCTGGTCTGGTGGAAAATTTACTGAAGATGGGGTTTGTAATCACGAAGAAGCAGATACAAAGGTTCCTTTTTATGCAATTCATTCAAATTCTAACGTAGTTGCAGTAACTGAAGATTGTGACATATTTGTACTGCTTTTCACGGTCTTTGCCAACATAAAACCTCAGTTTAAGTGGTCGATAAAGTTCGGTGGTTTTAAGTATGCTAATGTAGAGGAAATTGTAAAGAATCGTGGATTTGAGATTTCTAAGTTGCTTGTCAATTTTCACGCTTTAACTGGGTGCGATACTACATCGTATTTTTACCGAATTGGAAAAAACACTCCATTCAAAAGAGCTGTGGAAAAAGAAAAATTGTACTTAATTCGTGAGATTGGTAAGGAAAAAGTAATAAGCGCTGAATGTATTGAGAGTTGTCTGGAGTTTATTCGAACTATCATATACAAAGGTAAAGCAAACGAGACATATCTTCAGACTCGAGTGCGTCTCTATGATCAGCAACAGGTAAAGTCAAAAACCACTATGACAATTCCGCCAGATATTGAATCATGCACACAGCACATTCTACGGTGTCACTTCCAAGTATTTAAATGGCTAAACTGCGACAAGAGTATCATTCCTCATTTAAATCCCTTTGAAAAGGGTTGGAGATTGTCGGAAGATCAAGAAGTTCTCCCGATTTGGTTCACCGTCCAGGGTGAATTTTCTTTTTGAGAAGAATAAGCGTCCATGCCCGCTAATTAGATAGTCGAGAGTATCCATGGTTTTCACCGCTCTGCTTACCCTCGCGCTAAATAGTGCAAATTAGACATATTATTGAGACAATCCCTGAAACGTTTTTAACTGTTACACCGAGCATGGGGCACGTGCATGCTGTATGTGTGACTCGAGCCTCGTGTATCGATGACTTCTGCGACTAAAGCTTCTTATCTTCGTTGGCGATAATAAGCTTTGGTCTTCACAAACATGCTGTCGGTACCATGGACGCCCATTACTCCGAAATTGTTCGTAAATCTATCAAATAAATAAATAAATAAATAATTAATGGTAAGGTAGGTAGGTAGGTAGCCAGGGCTAATTACAACGGCCGATCAACTAACAATGATCGAACAAAAATTGATAATGATCGGACAACATTCGATTCCACCGATCATTTTGATCGGTCCAATTTCTTATCTCTATCCACAAAAAAGTCACGTGACTAAAATTGCTTATTTTGACAGAAATCTGCGACTGAAGCTCCTTATCTTCTAAACTCATACATTGTTGACTACTTGTTTTCTTGATTTTCATGCAGAGATGAAGAGAGTCCTTTAGTAAAGAAATCTTTTAATTGAAAAAGAATCTTCCGCGATTTTGAAATGGTGTGGCCAGAAATATTAGCTAGGGGTTAGGCGGAAAATTTTGAATTTCTTCTCTTAGTCCTTATTGATGGCCTCATAGATCTTAGAAATGTTTGAAGTGTGTTTAAAATGCATTTTTGTATATTTTATGTTGCAAAGAATACAATCATACTTAATAAAGTTATAATTCAGATACAGCTTTTTAGGATTTCTAAATTATTGTATGTTGCAACACTAAAAGAACTCGGCAACTTCTGACAGCGTGGCAGCGTGTGCTTGCAAGAAGGACTTTGCATTTGCAAGAAGGTCGAGCCAATCAATAATAAAAAAATTATATGCAAAAAACAAAAAGATAGCCTATAAGATTCTTATTATAAAATTAAAGTAAAACGACGCTGTTGTTGACATTCGTCCATTTGTTGACGTTTTTTAAAGAAAAAATTGACCCATATAAAAGTTGCCTTTGCAAGAATAAAATTATGCGCTCGCAAGAAGATTTTGGGCGCATAGTCTAGTGGTTAATACGTTACGTTATCACCACTATGACCGCGGTTCGATTCCTCGTCGAGGCATATGATTTATAAATGATTAAAATTAACCCTACTACGTCTGGGCTTTTTTGAGAGTACAGTGACTGGGGGGGGGGGGGGGGTCAAATTGACCCGAGGCTTATATCTTT
>JAUKPT010005402.1:0-10453 GCA_032273505.1 Nanomia bijuga | reverse complement strand
TTTTGTAAATCTATTAGATAAAACAACTGGCTATCATATACTTTTTACAGAATTCAAAAAAGTTGAGTAGAACTCAAGATATCATTAAATTAATAACAACATGTCTGTTTAGACAGAGGGTGTTTTTCCGAAAAGTATTTTTCCCGTCATAACAGCTGTGCTATCACGTGTTCCATCACACGACCGCATGGCATAGGTCGCGTCTCAATTGACGTTGTCTCCGTTGGGACTCGACCTCGACAATTGGTAGATGCATCAGTGCGGAGATTGGTGTTCTGGTGTAGTAAGTGGCATTTTAATTGAATTAAGAGCCCCCGATAAGATTTTAGACCCTAAATCTTTTCTAAATAATTAGATAAAATCGTTGGAAGGATAAGAATGGTTAAGTACTATTTCATATTTATCTTCAGGGTAAATACCGTGGTAAATAATCGTAAAATTTGTGATCATAGAAAAGGAAATTTGATAGATCAGTAAAACTATGAGAAAATCTAAAAAACATAAAGAAGATGGAGACATATCAATTCTTTATTATAACCAAGAAAACATGTTAAGCAAACTGTTTCAACTAGAACCGTGAGAAATTGTTGATGAAGTAGAACCAAAACATGACAGATTGTTACTTGATGGCCAGAAATAATAGAATAAATTTACTAAAATGAGAAAACAGTAACAAAATCCGAAAAATCCCAACAAAAATTGTGAAAAAAAGATTTTTTTTTACCTTTTCGTCATGATCATCCATGCTGTTCGTTTCAACGGACGACAAACGAATTCTTCTTAAAATACCCATAATTTAATTCAAGTTTGGACAATAGTTACTCTGGTCCCTTCAAGAACTGATATACCACCAATAGATTAAACACACTTGAGCTACGACCATTCACTTATATTTTGTTTATGTACTTAACACTAAATTCCTACTTCTTATTTTATTTACTTTATATATGTTTTATTTATTTATGAAAAGAAAAAAAATCGCAAAAATACTCTAAGCAGGTGGTTGCGAATGAAAAAAAAAATTTCATCAAATCTTTTTGATGTCCATGAAAAACAAAAGAATTTAATTAAAAAAAGTACTTAAGTTAACTTGATATGCCTATGCAACTGTAAATACTTATCGTGATTTAATCAAGGTTACAATGTGCCTTAAGCATAGAGATAAAATCCCCTCATACTAAACCCACGCAATTCCTAGTGAGCTTTATGTTTATCATTTATCGACTTTAGATGAAGTTTATTTTTAAAAATTTATCACTCGAAAAATTGCGTTTTTTTGTTTCTCTTTTGTTTGCACCTTGATTCCTTTCGATCAAATATCCATAGATGAAGAATACATTTGAACAGAAAGAAGAAGAAAGAAAACTGTGAAAAATTTGTTAAAAATAGAAGCTTTAACACACACTTTATTAAGAACACAGTTTGATGTTATTGTGTATCGCAGGTCTTAAATATAAAGCTAATGTGAAATCAGATCAAAAGCGTGCTGTGTAGATGGAGTGTTACATTTCGAACTCCTCCTAAAGCTTGTGGGAAGTATGATTTACACTTAGAACTGTTCTGTTTGTATTGAAGCTTTATAGCAATTTCATCAAATATTCAATAAAATGAAAAAAAAATCGATAGATGAAGATCTTTTAAACTTAATCAATAAATCATGTTACCTTTTTATCATGTTTTAAAACAAGTACTAATAGGTTTATCTTAGATATCCGTTGGAGGGTAATATAATGAAAAAATTGGGGTTAGATATTGAAAAAAGGACCACATTAAGAGTTTAGATGCTTTGTGCAGGTACGATGACATACTCAAAAATGCTTGTTCAAAAACCTCAAAATCGTCCGACTCAAAACAAAATTTTGAAAAGGAATTTAAACTAACTGAAATTTGTCGGTCTTCAGCAAAACGGCAACTACACTTACGCAAATAACATTTCACGGATAAAATTGTTTTTAAATTGACAGTCTTAAAATATTCTTCTTATTCCCATACAAAAGATTTATCATAAGGAATTTAGTAGGATTTAAAAAACTTAAATCCAATCTTTATACTTTAAATTTCAGGAAGATCACTTAAATACTGTTAAACACTCCCCTACAAAAATCTTTATTTGTTTTAATTCACAAAAATAAATCGTCCAAAATGTTTGTTATTTTGTTTTCTTTTGTGATGTCAAAATTAATATCAATGATACCCTCTGGTCCTTTGCTTCTACCAACGATGTTAGTAAAGGAAATAAAACAATTCTTCACATTATTTCACATAGTTTGCCAGTAAGTATTCCGGATATAATTTCTGTTTACCTTGTGAGGGTTTCCTACAGATACAATCAGAAGTTTGTCGGCAACTGGTCGAATGATGAGAGCAAACAATGTCAATTTAAAGCTTTACTATCTACTTGGTGACTACACCGTAGGTTCTACGAACTACATAGTTGAAAAAAAAAAAGAAGATTTTATCGCTAAAAAAGAAGTTGAATTAATCAACAACGAAGAACTGAAGAGATTTTACGTTGATTTTGGTTCTAAGAATTTCGTAATTTTTGAAAAATTGAAAGGGATAAATCTTTATTTTGGTTCTAATTTACATTATCAATCTTGATTATATCATGTAAAAATGAAAGGTTTTACTTTCTGTGAATTTCTTACTCTGATTAGAAGAAAATTAAGATACTGAAAATGGATGTACCAAAAAAGAATAATTTTTATTTTTAAGACAATAAGAAGAAATAAAGAAGATTTTGAGAATAAGATTTACTGATAAGTAAGCAAACAAGCAACGTAATTTCAAAGGAGATTAGAACATCAGAGTAACTGTTAGACTGTTAGAATTCAGTGTAAAATGCAAGTGCCTGACTGGTATAAAAATTGATTTGGCAGGTATGACTACCTGTCAAAAAGATAGGCATGGCAATATAGGTTTCTCCCACCATTTTCGAATTAACGAAATGTCAATTAATTCGTCAAGTAAATTGAGTTTATTGATATTTACTAATATACGTTTTCCTTTATTTCCTTTAACCTGCTTAATATAGATGTTAACCCTTTATATTATTTAGGGGTCGGTCACTTTTTCGGCAGAGTGCCCGCTTAAAGCCTTTTCAAGGGTCTGGAAATAAACAAAAAATCATTATCATGGGTGCAAGAAAGTCCTTCCCTTTTGTAAGGGGTATGCGCCTTGATTAAAACAATTTCATGTATGAAATAAGGGGTTTGAAAAATTTAAATACGAGAGGATATAATTTAAGTGATGCGAGAGAAAAAGTCAATGGATCTGAATTTTGTTATAAAAAAAATGAGGGTTGCGAAGAAAATTCCCTTCTACAGAAAAAAAAATGCTCTAAGTTGGCACCCAGCCGATAAAATGACTGATTCTTAAGTGATAACATTTGTTTACACATATAGTACCATTAAATCTGAACCTGCCAGCAAATCTTTATTTTCAATACCAACAAAAATCATTCAAATTTCCTTTTAATAAGACTTTTTAAATAATACCAGCAAATAAATACCACCTATCGATATCAATCCAAGAACAGACTTCCTATATGAAGGTTTATTACAATAACAATATACCAAAAAGATCTTGTTTAATCGAATTAATCCACCCACGATATAACCACTATTTTAAAAAACATTTTTACTAAAATTTAACCAAAAAATCTGATTTGTGTGTTTATCTTTGCGGTCGAGAGTATCAACGTCGAGATATGAACTCTCCTCGAATAAAAAAGATAAAGTAAAAAAAAAACGCAAAAAATTTACGTTGAAATATATTAAGTCATTAATTATTCATATCTATTCTTGTACTGTTACATTAAGGTATAAGAACACAAAGAGGGATGAAACGATTGGAAAAGATAACTTGTTAAAAATAATTATTGAAGAAAATTGGAAAGGATGTACTCACGATAAAGTATGAAAAAATGTAAGAAAAGGAACTTAATTGAATGGGTAGTGTGTGTCATGTTTTTACTTTTTTTGTTAAGACAAAAGAACAATATAATGACGAATCATGTGAATTGGTTGATAAGAAGAGTTTGTGTAGTCTAAACTTTCGAGTGAATTCTCCAGAAAATTTCTTTTTTATTTGCTTGTATGATGGTAGAGAACGTTAATGAAGATATCTTTATTATCTAATGAAAGGACTAACCACATGAGATTAAAAGAGATAGAGAGAGGCAGAATATACTCGCAACAAAAGGGCCCCAGGACCAACAAAAAACTGTTGTTAACTTTTTGAAGGAAGCTCTTGCTTTTGTTCAAATTATCTTGTCATGACATTAGTATGTTCATTTTCTAGAATAAAAAACACGTAGAGAAAAAAAACAATACAAAATTATTATATTAGGGCCCTGGTAGCAAAGGGGAAAAGATCTCTACGCACAAGCATTGTGAAAAGATACTACAGTATCATTCTATTTCAAAGAAAAATCCAAAATATTGTAGAATCTTCAATACTTGCAATTGCAACTCGCCCTTTTTCTATGTTTATGTAAGAGAAAATCGAGGATTTATTACAATAGGTACAACTAAAAGCTTTCTTTTCTTATAATAATATCTTAATCAGTCTAATTTATGATTTGTTTTAAGTAAGGATGTAGACACGGTGGTATGAGAAGTGGTTCACGAGAAAAGATATATAAATGAAAATCATTTACAAGACAAAAGAAATTATAATAAAAGATTCAAGATACTTAACAAAAATCTTCTACATAACATTTAGCAAAATTTGTGAAACAGAGGCTTAAAACAAATACTCATGCAACCAAAAGATAGAGAACTCAGGCAGGTGTAGCAGAAAAAATCTTTACAAGACCTTGCACAAATATATTCTCAACAACTGATCTCATACAATTTCGATTGAGCAACTATATATGGAGACTAAATCCCTTTCGATAAATAAATCATAAATTCAAATTTTTGTACTAAAATTAAAGTAAAAATGTTGAATACTAATTCATTATAAATATATAAGAAATATGTTACATAATCAAAGTTTCCCTTTAGTTCAACGTGCCGCTTAAGACCTAAATCAAGAAAAAAGGAAAATATGGTATTAAATGACCAAATGTGATAGAAGGACATTCTATCAACTTTCTGGTGTATTTTTCTGTTCATTCATTCTCTATCTAATATCGGCTTTTCTCCGTCAAACAATAGATGGGAGGGTTAAGGCCGACACGGATAGAAATGATCACAATTTAAATTTGAAAAAACAAATAATTAATGATAAATGATAAAATAAAATCATAAGAAGAAAAGATTTAGATGAAAAATCAATAAACAAATCACAGAACTCATTAAATCAGAGGAAACCCACAGCCTGAGTAAATACGTTTTAAATCCGCACTTTTTGATTATTATAAATTATATATGATAACTTTACACGCGTGCAAAGTATTCCTTTTAATGTTTAATGACAAGATTCGATACCAACGATGGATGAAAATGTGAAGTTCTCATTTAAAGTTGTAACCATTGGTGTTAATAATTCATGATGGTGTCACCCTTAAGAAGTAGTAATTCAAAAATTATGTATTTCCGACCCACTAGAGTGTCACTCAGGTCCACCCCTATCAGCGACGCCACTGGGGAGTTCACATAAGAGACTGTTTAAAATTTATTTTCGACTCGAATTGGATTTGATGTCACGAAATAAAACCAACAGTCAACAGACTTGAATGAAAGCACCTTCTAAATTTGACAGCCAAACCAGTAGAAGAAATCACGTGTGAAATATTAACTGTTCTAAAGTGTTCCAACGGTAAATAGAAGTTTTTGCCAAAATATTTACCGGTTAAGGGTTCACGACTAGTGAAAAGAACATTAGAATTCCCATGGACTACCGGACGGGAAACTCTCAAACAGGGTTACTTGGCATTTTTACGATAAAAACCAACTATGAGAGCTTTTTGCCTTACTTTTTTCGCTAAAATCTTCCTACATCTACCATCTATTGTTTTAATTATTGTTTAATTATCAAAATTTAGAAATATGATATTTAAAGGTACTTTATTAGGGACAACCCCTAAATCATCAAAATATACCAAACTGCCTAAAAAGAACAATAGTCAACATAAATTAATAAGTATCTAATGTTATGAGATGCCATATGCATCTTGAATGCCATACTAACTTTAAATGACATTTTGGGGGGCCGTGTGTCTCAATTGCTATATTATGATGATTTAGGGGTTGTCCCTAATAAAGTGGGTTTAAGTACCTTAAAGTATCATATTTCTAAACTTCGATGATTGAGAACAATAGACAATAGATAAAGAAAGATTTTAGCGAAAAAAAAGTAAGGCAAAAGCTCTTATAATTCGGGTTTTATTGTAAAAATGTCAATTAACCCTCCGCTAATTTTACCGTGGTTTGAGAGTTTTCTGTCCGGTATCTTAGTAGTCCATGGGATTCCTAAAATAAATATACAAGTTTCCTGACGAATGATCTGTTCACTCGAAAGAATAAGTAATAGTGTAAATGAAAACTGTTTTTTATAATATGCTCTAAAAACGCCATTTTATGAAGTAAATATTCTGGGGGTACGCGTTCGACTTTGTACAAATATTTGTGTGTGGATATGGAATGCATTCGATTTTAGAACGAAGGATTATGATAAAGATAAATGGGTCGCGAAAACGAGTTTTTTTGGCGTTAAGAATGCTTCTATCACCCAGACTCAACCATCCGGGACCCATTACTTGCCTTCTTTAAGACTAGTCGAGAGTGAAATCATTTTTCAAGATACTCAGAAAAATCACCAGATCCGCCAATGTATTTGTCTGCGTACTACATGGATGACTTCCTAAAATTACGCCACCACAAGATGCGTTTTATTTGCAAGATGTGATCGCTCCTTAAAGTTGATATCAGGTCTGACGTCATAACAACGGTAAATAATCGGATCAAAAGACAGAGAGAAAAATCATATCTACATTTGAATCGAGAGACAATACAAATAGAAGATGAAAACAAAAAATATTTTCAAATTCAATTTTAAAATATCCTTCTTTTCCTGGGTTAATCAGTTTTTCCTAGGTTAATCAGTTTTTGTTATTATTGACCATTAAGGGAGTCTGTGTCTCTTATAGTGCTTCTAATAACAGAAACATCTCACATCTCCCTGGATCCGCACAAAAAAGTTAGTATTCAATAACAAAATTACTGAAGCGGTAATTGATCTTTGAAATGGAAATTTGTGACAAAAGAAGGATTGTGACAAGCGATATCAAAGTGATTTTTGGAAAGTATAAAATGTATCAACGTGTGATTTCTCTTGAAGTTTTGTTTAAAGATCTGAGTAAAGCAATGTATATCTACAGGGAATAATTAAATTTGCTCTTATTATCTTTTTTGGTTCTAAGATTTCTGGGAGAATTTAGCTTTCAGATTCTCTAAAATCGTCATTTTAGCCATTTTAAGCAATTATTTTTCCGCGAAAAAGATTGATTTTTACCTGGACTGTGGTGGGGTTGATGGTGGAGTGGGGGATAGCGGTTTTGATCGAAATCCGTTATCCGCTACAATATCGGAATACCAGTGAAAAAATAGCAAAATATCAGAGTATCGGTAAAATCATTGAAAATATCGGATATCAAAAATAATGAAAAATATCGGAATATTGGTAAAAAAAATAAGAAAAATATCAGAATATCGTAAGTAAAAAAGACAAATATCAGAATATCAAAAAGCTATCCCCTCATTACTACTCATCTATTGTGATAAACATGATGTCACTTGACCTGAACAAAGTGTTCTTCATTTTTTCTGATTTTTTATTTTATTTCTCTATTTTGTCTCGGATATGAAAAGATTCTTTATCCCACGTTACACAGATTAAATGTTTTCTTCTAGGATGAATAAAAAATATCTTTGCGTTGAACAAATAAATAAATGAGTCGAAGAGAAAACAGATAGCTGTAGGGCTGTACTTACATAAAAAAACTAGACATCGTTTCTATTATTGGTACTGGCCTCCTTATTGTACCTATATGTACCTATATGCTGTGAGTATCGATAATCCTCGTTCATGGCTCATACGTTTTCGAGTGTCTGCCCTTCATGCTCTTATATACAAAATTAGGCTATTTTTTCAAAAAATACTTTTTGGGATTTACTATGTACTTTTAAGTGGCAAATGTACCTATACGCGGGATACGTGGTTTGTTCCTTTATGTCTTTTTATATTGGGTTACACAGTTATCAAATGAAGGTACTAAAACGTTTACAAACATTAAACGTTACAAACATTTTAACCTTTTTAGAGCTTTTCTTATAAGAGATATCAATACTCTTCATCATAAAAGTTCATAGAATCACGGAATCTGATAAGCTTGAATTTTTCATTACTGTAATGAAAACATATTCATATTTTACGCAAAAAGATTTGAAAAGATTTAAGAAATCTTAAACAGAATAAGGAACTGAAATGAATAATTTAAGACCCAATATACTTCAAAAATGGGAAAAAGTTTCTTTTCTTTATTATAAACGATTCATATTTCTTACTATAAACATTACGATTTAGTGTTAAGGTGTAATAAAACGTAGCCCAGCCTTTCCTCTTGGAAGTTTTCTTCGTTTTCAATGAGAATAAGTTCTAAGAAAATATATACAGGAAAAGAAAAGAGTGCTGAAAAAACAGAGATTAAAACTCAAAGTATGATCAATTTTCCATAAAGACAAACATTGGCGGATCTGGAGTGTCTTCAGTGTCTTCGTGAAGACACTCATTTTTGATATGAGCAATTTTTGGAGGCAGTTTATTATCATTTAAGACTTAGCTCACCCTATAAATCGTTAAACTGAGTTCAAGGAAGGTCCTGAAGTAGGGGTTTCAATGCGTTTCCAGTGCTTCAAATTCAAAATTTCCCATAATTTTGGGTAAATATCATTTTTGAAGACACTCCAGATCCGCCAATGGTAAGATTTCGATTTAGATAGTAATGTAACTAATAGAAATAAATGTGTGTGCACCAAGATGAAAAACATAAGTACTAACTTGATGGCTGTACCGAGGAGTAAAAGCTCGCAAACAAAGGGTCTAGATACTCAATTTCCGACAAGTGGTATTTTGACTCTCAAGCAATATAGCATAATGGTAGAAATTCCGAAAAAGCAGAATTCCCAAAGTGAAGAAAATGAAAGTTGTCAAAAATAACATAGTAAATTTATCCTCATAGTCCAATAACTTCTTTGTTTTTCATTTTCAGACCAAAGTTCATTAGTAATAAATGATCAGCATCAAATTTACTATCCAACGATGTATTATTTTATGATTTTCGTCAACTCTGAATTTTCTCACTGCGGAGACGTCTTTTGATTTTAGGATTTGTACCATAATTTCGAATTGCTCATAGGCGATAAAGCGCCACTTACCTGAGATCACATCTAAACTAAAATAAATTACGTAGCACGAAAAACAGGGTTCGATGGCATGTCACCCTAGACTATTTCTACTAAAATAGATTATTAAAAAGACAAAAAAATTCGTGGAAAGTCTACATAAGCTTTTTGCACGTTTTCATAAAATATTATTATGTAACCTGTAACCAAAGAACTCATCTAATCTTTACACCTTTACACCCACCACTTAGCTAGCTGAAAGATGGAGGAGTTGTTGGCCATGCATTATGCGTGTAGGAGCTCACAGAAAGGTCGGATAAAAAAAAGCTCGTACCCTCGGAACACAGAATAGAAACATGATTCACTGACTCACCCAGTCGAATTTCTCCCATCACCACGAACTCTCATCAAATTTCTCGATGCACTCTCTACATTTATAACCTTTAAAAATATATTTGCATCTCGATACCAATCTAACACAACAGGTAGCATTTCATCTGTTATAAACGTCTCAGTTGCGTAGGGGGCGCCATCTTTAAAAGACCGTCTGTTGAAAACCATAGTAACAACAGAACGGTCGTGGAAATAAAACTATAATGCATAAACTCGATACCATCTTCTAATATATGGCGGTCGGCGTATTCGAGACGGTAACAGAGGGCCGAATAATTAAAGTGTGACGTCATCATGTTTTTATCTGAAATGGAAGAAAACATAATCATCTTAGAGGACATCTCAAAAAGGTTTTCATATTTTTTAACAGAAAATGTCTGATAAGCATTAACCTTCCCCCCCACCACACACACACCCACCCCCCTTTGTCTTAACAGACCATCATAATTATGATTGCAACAACAAGGAAAGGCACAAAATGAATGGGGTAACTCTTAAAAGGTTATTTCAAATTGTTGTACTCTTTTTACTCAAGTATTACTTAGGGACATTGGTGGCGCTTTAATACTTTTTAAACAGATTATGCTCACCCCCCCCCCCCTCACCCCCACCAATATTCTTCATTTCGCGTGAATTTATTTTCGCGAATAGAGCATTTCCTGATTTTTCGTGTGGACTAATTTTCGCGAATGAAGTCCAATTCACGAAAA
>JAUKPT010005401.1:0-10453 GCA_032273505.1 Nanomia bijuga | reverse complement strand
AAATTGGTAATCACTCATTGAATACTGACACACCATCACAATACATTGATAGCAGTGATGAGTCAAGTATGAATGAAATGGATGAGGATGAAATTAGTAGTTATTCTTTGAAAAAATCTACTATTGATGCCCCACCGCAAGACAATGATGATTCAAGTATGGAAGAAGAAGACGAGGACGAAATTAGCACTTACGCATTGAACGAACCAGTTATACGGAGACATCATATTTGGCTTCCACCGAACACGTGTGCAATCATTGTTGGTAAATCGGGTTGTGGAAAAACGACCTTACTGCTTCATATACTACTATGTCCAAACGTAATGAATTATGACAATTTAATTGTTTGTGGTAGAAGCCTCCAGCCATAGTACAGAATCATGCAGCGTGGTTTCGACATGGGATTGTCAAACACTCAAATTGGTGGTATGTTTCGGATTAAAGATGATATGAGGGAGGGGTGTGGTAGTATCGACCAATTTCTCGATAGATATTCTGGAAAGTGTAAAGGTGGCACTGATGCCGTTTTTATCGATGATGTATCTTCCATTCCTGACCCTCGTGAGGACGATGCTAGCCGAAGCAACTTGCTTGTTTTAGATGATGTCATGCTGAGTCCCCAGAACAAAGTAGAAGCGTATTTAACGAGAGGAAGGCACAATAATGCCGATGTTATTTACATTACACAGTCTTACTTTCGATTATCGAGAGACGATTAGAGAAAATGGAAACATTTTTATGATTTTTAAGCAAGATAGAAAGAATTTAGTTCATATTTTCAACGATCATTGTGCTGGTGATGGTATATCGTTTGAGAGATTTTGTAATTGGTGTGATGATGTTTGGCAAAGAAGTAAATACAATTTTGTAACAATAGATTTGATAAAACCCATTGACTTTGGAAAATATAGGAAAAAATTAGATTACTTTTGGTTAAATTCCTTACCCGCTAAAAAGGATCTTCATTTGTGAAATATTGGACGTGAATTAGCCAGCTTAATAGATAATGGAATTATTGTAAAAGAGACATTGAATAAGAGACAGAAAGAATGTATCAATTCGTACAATTCTTGTAAAAAATACTTGTAAATATATCATTGTAGAAAAGTATATAAAATGTACTTACTGTGTGCTTTCTATTGTTTTGGGGTATTGAGTGTAGTTCCCATTGTTTTTATCATTTTCGAATTCTACGGTCTCGATATGCCAATTTTTATTGAAATCTGATCTTGTTTGACAGGTGGTCATTCCAATGAATAATTAATGAGCTATGCGTCAATTAGACTAAAATATATATCATATTCGGATTCCTCATCCCTTAATTAGTATCCAACCGATTTTCGGTTTAATCCTACAACGTTTATTTTTGGGGGCTGGGTCCTAGTTTGGAGGATTTTTGCCCTTTTCTCATTGTTTTCAAATTTTGGGACCGTCATTTTTGAATTCCCAGTATCGGTTTTAGTATCCGTACCACATTTTAGGTTAATCTGACAGCTTTCAATTTGTTTTGGGGTTGGGGGTCGCTTTGAGGTTGGCGGGTCAGTCTGTCTGTCGGTTGGTTGGTGACGTCATTGTTATAAACGGGTCCTGACTTTTTAATCCTAACCCTGTTCCTAACCTTGCTTCTCGTGTTGGGGGGTGGAGCAGCGTTTAGGGTTGGTTTGGGTAGTTTGATATCCTCAAAAAAGTGAAGCAGATGCCCCAAAATCACACTAATTGTAATGTTCCTTACACATTCTAGATATGCCATAAAAGACCACTATTTTACTGGTTTGATCGACTATTGCCTAAGAAAGCCCAACTCGATTTCCTGTTGGTAAGCTATCTAGCCTTGATCTTGAAAATTAACGAAAAACTTGTGGAACAGACTTTATATTTGTATTTCATATTTTAAATTTTATATGACGTTGCACAAATGAAGTAGAGTTGAAAATATTTCCATTTTCTTCGCTGAATATTTAGAAAATTGTGACTAATTTAAACTATCCTTTTTGATCAAAAAAATGTTTTGCACACAAATATAGTTGAACAAGGGAAAATTCCCTATTGGAATAGCTTTATTACGTTGACTACGGAGGCGATCTCAGAAATGCCCAAAATCGACTTTGAAAAAAAGGAAAATGCAAAAATTTAGCGTTAACTTCCTCAAAATCTAATGTAGATGTGTAGATTACGTTTCTACCTTTATTTTATGCATGGAAATGAAATGTTTGGGAAGTGGTCAAAAACGACCACCCAGATGAGTATACTCGTAGCCTGTGTAGTCAACGTGTTGAAGTAGAATCGTAACATATTTATATTAGGATTATACATGTTTTGAGAAGCAAGGAACTGTGAAATTTAGCTGTACTCTAAGGTACGGATTCTTTCCAATAATGAAAAGTAGTTGGAACGAAGTTGTTGGAAAGACGCGGGAAATGAAGTCGCGCTAATGTCAAGAAACAAAAATGATTTGGTATAGTTATGAAAATATTTAACATTTATAAAGCAGGAGAAAAATGATAAAATGATAAAATGATAACTCATGATATTACTAAATATTAAGGAAAGTGTACCACAAAACAGCTTTGTCGTCGGCACTATTTAAAGAAATGAATCTTTAACTAATTTCTTCAACACCCATTAATTTTCTTTTTATGTCTTTTTCAAAGGTTCAATTTAGTTTTTAATTGCATTTTTGTCAGGAGGGATTTGTGAGGATTTGTGAGGGATTGTTTAAACACACGATTTATACAATGACCTATTAGTCCAGTCAATCTAAGCTGCAAAACATACCAACCTTGAACTAAATAGTACAGAAATTATTTTTTGTCTATGAACTTGTTAACATGTAGAATGAATTTTTCAACTGGTGAAATCGAAAACTCCAGGCAAATTGGCTAAATTTTGGCTAAATTTTGGCTAAATTTTAGCAAAATTACCGGATCTGCCAAAATTACCATATCTCAAGAACGGATGGTCATACATAGTTGGTTGACCCCTCATTTTAACCGGAAAGCATCATTTCATTTCAGTGTTTGATACATTTTATGCATCTAAACCCACCGGAAGTAGGTTAAATCAGACATTTTTAATGAAATAGACTTGATTTGCCAAATATCAGGTTGAAGAAACCTTCATACACTTCATATAAAAAAGCAAAAGTTATAGAATTGGATGTTGTAGATAAAGATGGAATAGAGGATGACATTTCATGATGAATAAAAGAATTATGCTTATGTGAGCTTCTCTACTAGTTTTATGGTAGATAAAAGAAATATGATAATGTGAGTTACGATAATCAGTCAGTTTCATTTTAACTAAATTGTTGAATAGAGTTGTTTACAAGTAAAGATTTATTCCTAGATGTGAATTGTGATGGGATGTAAGTGAAAAGATAAAATGAGTGATGAAAATTGTAGTATATGTAAAAGTGTTATTAATTCAGACAATCGAAAATCTTATTCCATTCTTACTGTTCAAGGTGTTACAAGTATAAATAAAGCAAGTGACGAACGTTTAGACACTATAATTGCTAAAGTAGGCGATAAGGTTCATCGTCTCTGTATGACTAAATATTTGAATGAAAACAGTATTACTGCTAGAATTACTATAGAAAAAGAAAACTTAGTGGTGACCAAAATCAGAACCCCAAGGTTACTTTAAGATCGGAAGATGATTTTGATTACAAAACTAATTGTTACAGATAGACAAAAGCGGAATTGTGATACAGACCAAGTTATGTCAAAATATCGTGAGTTCGATAAAAGAGTTCTGGAAATATGCGAATCTCGTGAAGATCAGTTGTCACAAATTGTTAAAGGGCGAGTGTCATTTGTTAGTGATTTACATGCAGAAGATGCTGTTTACCATACTAAATGCAGTCAGCATTTTCGTCTTAAAAAATCATTGCCAAAGGAATATGATGACAAAACACAGGAATGCTTTGCCAAACGAGAACGACCTGTCGACCAAGACAGAGAATTAGTATTTGAAGAGATCGTGTGTTACTGAAACAAAAAGAAAGATGACCAAGTAACAGTTACGAATCTTGTTGATATTATGAAAGAGAAGATAGGTTGTGAAGCATTTACAGCTAAATGGATGAAAACAAGATTGGAAAAGCGGTTCCAGGGTGAAATAACATTTACAGAAATAAATGGAAAGCCTGACGTAATAACATTCTGCAAAAAAGCAAAAAACATTTTATACGACTTCTACAAAAATAGATGTTAATGAAGAGAAAAAACGGATCATTGAAACAGCCGCTATCCTAATAAGTAATGCAATAAAAGAGCAAATCTTTGATACCATGGTGTATCCCATTTCAAGTGACATAGAGTCTATTGAAAAAGGCAAGGATTTTGTGCCCGCTTCGCTACGCTTCTTCCTTGAAAAAATGATTTCGATTTCTGTATTTAGTTCAAGGTCAAAACTTAGATTGACTGGACTGAAGGGCTAAAATAAGCTCTTTCTATCCTTCCTCGTCAATTATAAAAAATATCCCTTGGTTTACAGAACGGTTTCTTCAGGATGTTATAAGAAATGTTGATGAATTTATTTTATGTCATGGCAGTAAGCACGTTGTTTCTAGAAAGAAAAATGAATAAATAAATAAATAAATAAAAGTTGTAACCATAGACCTCTTAAAATATTTTAAGAGGTCTATGGTTGTAACTCTCTTCTATAAATGACAAAAATATTATACAAATCCAAAACAAGTCAAACCAGTTTATTTATTATTTGAGCATTGTTATTAACATTCAAAAAGTTCGGTACATGGCTACGGTTTACACTTACATTGTTTTTTGCATCACATTTTGGATCCACAATTTCTAAATTCTCCGCTTCTGGTGATATGTCAGTCCAAAAGGGAGTCATGTTTTCATTGTAACAATAGAGTGTAAATGAGGGAAGTTGCATTCTTGATGTACAAGATCTTGTCTAAAGAAAACCAGCAATGAAAGCAGCTCGTTTTATGCTGAAAAAGAGCAGCTTTCGTCGGCGGGATGTTTTCAATTGCTTTTCCCTTACAAAACAGCTTTTTTTGACATTCATTAACTGAGGAACAGTTGTTGGAAGCTCGATCATAAAGCAGGATTGCGAATCGCGCTATAACTGGCAAATCTCTGTTAAATACTCCTTAGTAAGCTCGTTACACAATTTTTCAAACACCTTGTTTGCCTCAGGAAAGACTTGCCAAATATTCCAGGCAGTTTTTTTGTGACATGGGCGAAAAACGAAACTTGAACGCAACCAGTAAATGAATAAAAAAAATCTTAACCCTTTTCGTTTATAGTTGGATCTAAAGGAATTCCATGTATTGGAATATAACATCTATGTTTTCCGGAACCAAAATAAATCCATAGAGATTCTAATGAAAGGGAATTGTCCATTTTTTTCTTTCTTTTCTTTCTAGAAAACAACATCCATTCTGCAATGGCATGAAATAGCAGAATTTACACTGAGCATCACTAAGTTATTCGGATCACTTAGTGATACGTTGAATAACTAAGTGATCAATATAAATACAGTCAAAAAATTAAGTTAACTTAATTTTCAGCATAGTTTAGTGATTCAAATTTAGTTATTCAAATGATAACTAACTGCATCTCGAAAGTGAACTTATCTCAGTGTGTTGTCTGTGTAAATTCGGAAAATTAACTAAGTTAACTTAATTTTTAATTTGTTTGAGGTTATTGCTCAAGAGTTGCGAATACTAATAAGATTCTAGGATAACAGGTTGAGGCGTAGTTTCTTACGTGTGTGCAGCATGGGAAAATGACACTAGAAAGTAGACAATAGCTTTATACATATAGTTAATGAACAAAATATATGCTCTCGTCCAACTACCTTATTTCGGACACTGAGTCGTCGTACCTTTAACACCCAACGTGGTCTGCACGGATCATGAAAATCTATACAAATATTATGAAGAGCGATAATTGCATGAATAACATATTTAATGTTAGAGAGACGGCACTCAGTTTTTTTATATAAGAATCACCACCGACCCTTCGTCATTCCATACGCATTTTTGGTTACCACTCTAGCCTTGAACAAATACTTGTTGAACCACTTCTCCTTTGTAATTTTAGTTTTTTCATCATACGCCTTAATTAACCAAGAGTTCTTTGGGAAAGCACTATATCCGATAGTAGTGTATGGTACCGATCCATAACCTAAATCCACCACTTTACCTGGGATAACATTACCAGAAAGAATTTCACGATATAAACTACAGTTTTTAAGAAGCCTGGAGTCGTGGTTGCTGTCAGGAGTGCCAACAGCTGCGTATAGATATCGTTTGTTGTATGATACCAGACCGAGGTTTGTAACGGTGTACCGCTTCTTGAAGATAAGTATACGTGAAAACCATCCCACGCAGCTACACACGGAAACCCATAATTCTCAATAAAGCCTTCAAGCTCTTTTTTCCATTCAGCATCGTTTGACGGTAACTTGACAAATTCGTCATATAAATCAAAAACGATAGCACGAGTTGTTTTGTTGAAAATAGTACAAGCACGCTCTTCCGATATACCGAATAGATTACCGATTGTCTTAAATGATACTCCATGTGCATATCGACTAACCAGAATATCAAATATCCCTAGCAAAACATTTTTCAAACTTTTAACATTAAAACTACGACTTGGGGAACAGAGTCCAGATATTGGCCAAAAAATATGAAATTCTATTCCAATTAAAACAAAAAATAAGTTGTTTAAACGATTTAAAAATGAAATACCCACTGGGAAACCTATTTTTTCCTGTCGAATGTGTAAGACTTATATTCCTTGTGTAGGTTTTGTAGATTTATCTAGATTTTATCTTAAACTCATCTTCTTTTAATATATTCTCTTTAGCTTTTACCTAATTTATTTTTTTTGTTTTTAACATCAGTTATTTTATCTCATTATATGCTTTTAGTGTTTCCTTATTTCCTTATTTTTTTCTTTCTACGTATCTGAATTTTATGATATAATAAAGATTTTACTTTCGATTTTCTTATAGTTTGTGTAAATTAGTATATTTTATTTTACTACCTGTAAAACCCAACTTAAAATAAAGAAATAAAAATTAAATATAAATAATATTTTTAGATATATAGAGCGGAATAAATATTACGATACAAAGAGTATAAATTGATTAATGGAGAACTTTCGGCGAGATATTTTTAAACATAAAATAGTAGGATAAAAAAGACTTAACAATCCATTTGATCATTGAAATTAAATATATCTCTAAAAATTGATGGAAATGATTTATTAATTAAAATGCGTATTCACAAATGATACTCGAGTGACGAATACAAAGAAAGGGACATTCATTTTGTTTAAGAAAAAAAAAATGCATATGATTAAATTTTAGAATGATAAAAGTTATGTATGTCACATAAAGGAGAAAAATTCATTCTATTTCATTTCATAACTGAAGATATGTGGGAAATATTGGTGCTGTGCATTTTCATGTTGCTAACATATATTTTCCATTTAATGAATGTATACTTCATCATTACAAAGAGAAAACTTCATAAAACACGATATTATATTCTTCTGAACTTGTCAGTTAGTGATATGCTTTACATGACGATCCTTATAATTAAAATGGTTGGACGATTGCCATCGAAATATCATGAGTTTACGATGGCAGCACTTTTCAATGTATCGATATTCTCTACTTTGTGTTTATCACTGGAAAGATACTTCACAATTATATATTGTTTAGATATTCAAAATGTTGTTACAACGGTACGTCTTAGCTGTGTTCTTGCATTTATTTGGATTGTTTCGTTCGCTCTATCATCTTCTATTTTACTTCTTTCGTCACACAAAATTAATAGTTTAATACTTTGTCCCACTCACATTCTCATTTGTATTATGTTGATTTGGTTGTCGTATTGGATAAAGAAGATTCGCAATAAACATGTGAATGTAATTCAGAAACAAAATATTCGTTTCGGAGTTGATGCTGAAAAACTAGGAATACTTAAGAGTATGAGGAAATCCATTTATGATATAATGAAATTGAACTATTTTACATCTACTATTATTATTTTTGGTAGAGGGTATATTCTATTCCGTGTATTTTATGTCGATAAGAATACGATTGCACTAACCTTACCAGAACGAATAATGCAGTTTATGTACGTTATTAGTAACCCAATTATATATGCTTCCTCTTTTGCAGAGCTTAAACTACAGTACAAAAAAACTTTTAAGAGTCGATTTCAATCTAACAGATGGACAATTGATAATATAAAGACTGTCTTCTCGATTCGATACTGAAATTTATTGAATAAGATGTTTTATGCAAAACTACACAGTTGGCTTCTTTACAAGTTAAAAATAATTTTTCTATCTGTTTTAAGTGTTTGTGTATCTTTGGGTATCGATAATTGGTATCATCCAACTGATAGTCATTGTTGTTTTTGGTTTAATTACATTTTGATAAAAAAAACAAAAAAAAAACTATTTTACGCCAACTATCAGGTGCGTCTAAAGATTTTTATACAAGATTGAAACTTTATTGCTAACCTGCTATTGATTATACAGAAACGAGCTAGGTGGCACTAAAAAGGGGTAGGTCTAACTTAGATTTTGATGGGTCATTTATCAAGTTTCGTTAAAAACCTCCGGAGTTATATTGAGTAAAAGGAAAAATGTACTCACAAAAGGATACAAAAATAGAAGAAAAATCTACAAAAATTTTTCGATAGTTTGAAAGTAAAAACGGCGTGATCTAGCATAAAAATTGCCTTTTTGTCACTGGTTCAGCAAAAAATATAAGAAAAAATCTTAATTTTTTTGATGTGATAACATCTGAACTTAAAGGTTAAGACTAGAAAACCTAGAGAAATTTGCCGATCGGATTTTTATTTGGATATCGTATTGTATCTTTAATAAGACTTATAATACCATGTCACGGGGTTAAAAAATCAAATCATACCTATCTTGTTCTTTTGTTGAAAAGAAACTTATTGATTTGACAGCGCCACCTGCTTTTGAATTTACGCAATCTTGTATTATTTAATAGAAGAGAATTACCTGCGTTTAAAAAACAACCACACGTAGTAAAGAAAATCTCATAGAATAACTCATATTCTTATATGAAGTAGTGTTATTTAAATTATGGTTTTTAGAACTAAGCAAACAAAACTTGTGTATTTTGCATTCTATTTAATTTGTAAATCCCGTTATATCTATTATATGGTGTTATTACTTGTTCACTCTATCAGAAAAATAGCAAACTGACCATGAAATAAAAAGCTGTAAAACTACGTGCATTATTTGAAATAAAGTATTTGTTTCATGAAGGGGTTGATATGCCAAAGACTATTTTGAAATCTCCTTTTAATTCTGGACTAGATTAAAGTTCTATTGAATTGCGGGAATAAAAATCGTTCTATCAATTTATATTCTATGCAAAATACAATTTTTTAAGACGTGTCATTTTTTGCTTTTGTGCGGATTTTAGTTTTTAATAATTCACGAAGAAACTCCATTGTGACATCTAGTTTTTATTCATTTAAACTTGTAAACCTTTGACAACGCGAAAGTACTTATGGAAATTTCTGTACGCTGATTACGAATACTATTTTGGTTCATTCTAGTACAAAACAAGCAGTCCTAGTAAAAAGTGCTTTTTCGAATTGTTCAAGTTTAAAAAAAGATTAAATTACTGGATCGGGCATGAAAAATAGTTGAAAAAAGTGGTATGGTTTGCCAAAAAATAGACACTTCCTTAAACAAACTTGTAAACAAAGCCAAAAAGAGAAAAAATACAAATGGCATTACTTTCTTCAATGCAACATCCCCAATAACTCAAAAAAGCCCTTTACAATGATATGCAGAATGTTTGATATGGTTATCCTCGATGTAAAATCTGTCGCCCGACGAAAAAATGTACTGAAGACATGATTATAATTCCTTACGAATACTCTACAAGGAAGTTAACACCATGTGGCTATCTGGAATTTTTTCGCGTACTACTTATGATCAATTTCCTGGTAGTGGGTTTTGTAAGGACTGCTTAACTACCATTGGGTCAGAATGATGATTCTGAAGATTATAAGCTGTTGATAAAGATAAAGAAAATTGCTTTTGATGAAAGAACTAACTATATCAAATGAAGACAAAAGAAAATGAGAAGAGATGAGAATGGATCCGATGATATTTGTCCTGGTGGTAAATTCGTTATTAACGGCGATAAGTAACTGACTTAGGTATGTGTGAGTTAAATATTGCTTCGTGGAATTATAGTGGTCTTTGGGCCATTATTGAGTACAAAATATATCACAATATTTTCCGCACGTCCACTCAATGAGACCAATCACGTGCTGGAATTATTGTTCCCACCCGAAAGGATTACAATTATTGTTTTATTTGTTTCAATTCTATTCATGACTTTGTTATTAGAAGATGCTTTGCATGTTTTTCTTGATAGAAATTATAGAATGAGAATGAATGAT
>JAUKPT010005400.1:0-10454 GCA_032273505.1 Nanomia bijuga | reverse complement strand
TTTGATATTGTATAAAATCGTGCAACCGATGATCGCTAATGTTGAAAACTTTTTATAAAAAAATCTTACCATGGAATAATAAAAAGGAAAAACATAGAAGGAAGTCTTCAGAAACTATCATTACATTATCTGGGGAAAAATCCTAATCTTATCACCATTATACATTATACATTCTGACCGCCCTAACATTCTGACCTGCCTTACCTGTACCGATTGATTTACCTCTCCTACAAGTGGGGCATATTTATAAATTTTATACGAGTTAATTAAGGATTTACAATATGGCGTCGCGAAATGCGAAAAGGTTTATTCATGGCGTACTTTTCCATACAGAGTACTCACTGAGTCGGGAAGGATCAGTAACAGTGTTAGATCATTAACTCCTGAATATAGGAAGTTATGGCTGGAATATCATCGTCGCTATTGTAACGATGATTTAGTTGCATACACCAAGGAAATGTTTTCGCTATTTTTTGAGTCAGCGGAATACGGAATATGCTACTAAAACTAAGAGGGATGGCGGAACAGGCTACCCTGGAATATCCCCGATTAAGATTTAGAATGTACTAAGCTTAATATTATTTCGCACAAAGTTTGTTTCAACGTCAAATTAGTAGTTTGAACAAAGACCTCTTCGGAGATCAGGATAAGGAAAAACAGTTATATAATTTTTCCGTATCCCGTACGAACCTTATCCAACCCTGCTGCCTATGAATAACATGCAAAATTGATAGATGTTCACTTCCAGCAAGATTTATATAGAGAAGAAATGGTTACCAACTATGCATTAAAACGAGTGAGGTTGAACTTTTGGACATTCTAAATGTTGACTTTTTTATGGTTGATCGTACAAAAGAAAACGACGCTATGTTACACGATCTGAATTGGCAATTTTTTCAATAATGATGACGAAGCTGAACGAGCGTGCAAAAGTTGATGGGGAATGGAGGTGTAGATCCCGGGTACTCGAGGAGAAACAACATAGCTTCATTAATACATAGGGAAATCAATTTAAAGGAAAGTCAATCATCGCTGGTCATGTTAAACATTCTTTTATTTTAACAATCTTCCGCAACGATTAAATATAGTGTTACGCTCAAACATATTGAAATGTTAATAACTCGATCCAGGTTCATTTAACATGTTGTTTTTTATGTTCGAATCAGGGGGAATTGTATTGTATCGAGAGAACTACAAAAAGATACTGGACAGTTGTTTAACCGATAACACTCTCATTCAATCTTGTATTAGCCTATGATTTTTTTTGTTTTAAATCATAATATGATATGACGCTATGGTCTGACTGAACACAATTTCGCTCTTCTTTTTGTAAGGCATGTCTTAATAGATGTATTTCAAAGTCTGCTCACAGGACGTCTAGATCAGTTATCGGAAATGTGCAACATTTCGCTTCTAAGCCAAACAATTTTAGCAAACACCCACTCCTGCCAATCTTGTCAGAAAAGACCAGCGTGCGTTCAAACTGGGTGAATCATGGCCCACTATACTTACTGTAAAATATAGTAGGCCATAGGTGAATGAACAACTTATCTTCTTATCCTTATAATTGGTTAGAACTGAGAAATGACCGTTCTAGAGTTTTCTTGAATCATGAATTCTCCGAATGGAAGAATTAAAAATGAACAATTTCGCAATTCCTTTTCTTAGAACTAAAAGTTCTAAACGTTATGACATGAAAAAAGGAGTAAATGTTTATGATTAGAGTTCCCTTTCATCACCATCCGAATGTACAAATAGAGAACAAAGCAGGTTATATTAGCGTACCAGAAATGTCAACATTGAGGTTTGTTAACAAATATTTGACATGATGCTGTGATAACAACAAAACATTGAAGATAGGAAAAGAAAAAATCAAAAAGTTGGTGTGAAATGATAAAGAAAGAACTGACATTAAGAAAAGGAACGATTTAGCACGATGTTAACTTTGAAAATATATCCGAAACACAGTGCTATTTCTTAGTAGTGACAATTATTAGTTTTCTAAGAAGATGTTGACCTATAGAACTAAACGGAATATAGTCGAGAATCCTAGGTCAGAAAAAAAAATTAATCATAAATGTTATGTGTCTTTTCTAGAAAAATAAGCATACCCCAAGGCATGATAAATGAATTATCAAAACCTTGACACCTAGAAATCTAGACATAGTTTAAGTAAAAAGATAAAAAGCACAATTTCAGGGACACGGCATAAAACATTTAAAAATTAAGTTAAATTGATGTTATCAAATTATTTGATAACAGAGTGATAATTAAATCTGATTAGTAAATCTTTTGTATGAATCTAATATTTCTTAGGTTGCGCCAGCAAACTATAGATTTTCCTATTCATTTCCATTGAATATCCAATAATCAACACCCGTTTGGAATGAGCTTGCAAATCTGAAAATGATATCGGTCCAACCTAAAAAGAATAACAAATAATGCTTATATGGTTCTGTTCAATGTTAGAGTGAAGTATGATTTTTCTTACTTTTCAACCTAGAACCTTCATTGAAGTCACTGATTATGAAGTTTTTTGAGTGTATTTCTCAATAGTATTCGTTTCAAAGAAATATCGTAAATTTTTTAATGTTAGCTCAGGGCGTATAAGAATTATATGAGGAAAGTAAAAAATATGTTTATGGAATAGAGAGCTCCTTAAATGTAACAAAGAGGAAAAAATATACTTCAATTTTGAAGAGGATCGCAAAGTATCCATATAAATGGAGAATATTGTTTCCTATACATGTTTAAGGTTTAAGGTTTACACTAATGATGGAAGAGTCTTGCAATGCCGTTATCGGGCTAATCGAAGCCATGACTTAAGTCCCATATAACATTTCGTCAGGTATCAACTGACTAAGCAATTTGCCTTACATGGCATAGGTCGACCCGGTTGACTTGCGATATAACTTTTGATCGATTCACATCGTGTGATGTAATTTCCTCTCGATCACGGTATCTCAGAATAGTTGCATTCATACCGATACGCCGAAGTTGTGATACAAGAGAAATTGATGGCATGAGTGGGAATCAAACCCGGATCGCACCGACGATAGGTGAAGTTGATCTCCATTACACCGCAAGCTCATCATTTCCTTAACTCGGCCATAAAGAACAAGATTTACTTACCCTGAATTATCTTTATAGCTGACCATGCCATCAAAATAATTATTCCGTCCAATCGACACGTCATAAGTCAAATAATCCGTCTTATTCTGATTCTTCGTCCAAAAACACGTTCCTTCCCGATATCTGAAAATGTGCGTGCACTGGAATCTATACCTCCGGATCCCATTTTTGTATGTTCCGATCATACCCGATAATACTGATTGTGGTGGGCACTGGAAAACAAACGTTTCCCGATTTTCGTTAACATAGTTCAACCAAAAGGATTGTTGAGCACCTAGTGAATCAGGTATTGAACGATAACATGATATCGTCCATTTACGATCGGCCTTCCCTTTATTGAACTCATTACCAAAGTAAGTAATGATCTTTCCTAATAAAAAAAAGGTACAAGACAAAAATTAGTGATATAAGTTGGTATAGTGTAGGGGCAATATTGATAAGAACTGATAAACGAAATACAGACAGCAATAATGGAATCTAAACTTAATACTGCATTTGAACCTAGAAACAAAATAGAAGAAGGATTTAATTTTTGGCAAAATTGATAGGTAAAGATTGTGATTTAGCATCTCTAGAACATTATCATACGTGGCCATCACGGCCTTCTTAAGAAGGCAATCGTCGAACTAGCAAAAGGGGTTGATCATCCACCTGATATCTTTCTTCGATATTTTTACTGGGTCAAATATTTTACCCAAATTCCTTTTTTTGGTAGTGGCAAATAATCTTCTTTTCCCAAAAAAGTTACGCCCATTCGAGAATCCTAGGTCAGAATAAAATCAATTATAAGTATCTTTTCAAGAAAAATAAACATGCCCCCGAAGCATGATAAAAAAATTACTAAAAACCTTAATTCAATCTGATCAGTAAATATTTCGCAATGAGGGACAAAGGACATATATCTTGCTATTTATTGAATATCCATTAATCACCACCCGTTTGTAATGAGCTTGCAAATCTGAAAATGCTATCTGTCCATTCTAAAAGTAATAACAAATAATGTCTCATTCGCCCCCCAGAACATTCTTTGCCTGATTTGTTATACAAAAGAGTTTATCAAACTTACCTCGTGGACAGACCAGTTTAAAATTCTTATTAAACTCACTGACCAACGTTTCTTGTCTAGTCATTGTGGTATAAGCAACCAATATCAACACATAAACAGTGAGACGCATATTGAAAAACTAAAAACAGCAAATAACCTTGGAACGATAAAATTAGAATCCAAAATCTTCTAAATCGCCACCCAATAAAAGTATTTTAGGAAATCTATTTCCTTTCCAAGTATTTTTTAAATAGTATAGCTAATTTTCCTCTTATTTTACAGTGTTCGGCTATATCTTTTCTCAAAGCAACAGAAAACTTCGTCCAAGTGCTACATTTGCAAAGCTGTTAGTTGCAACAGCATGTTCCGAGCTACATTTGAAAAAATCTTTTGTTGAATAAAAAGAAATTTACGGTATCAAGAAAATGCAGGAAGAGATTACCAATCCTTCTCTTACTCTATTAAAAAATATTGATCTGATCTATCCAGGCATAATCCAGGACTCCATGATACATCTAATAAAACATTTCTCTTAAAGAGACATTTTTTCCAAATTTTCTATTTCCGTACTTCCTGCTTCAAAGCAATTAAAACTGTATTTCGGGGGAAGGTGAAACGTGCAACGAGAGCGCAGAGTTCATAACATCTGCCATGCTGGTATAACAATCATTAGTTTTAGCTTAGATGGTTTAAGATCCTTTTTACAAAATGATACTGATAAAAAATACAGGGGAAGGTTAGATGGAATTTTAAAAGTTAATGTTGCTGACCTAAGGCAAGAATCATAATAAGTGCGAAGAATAAGAGCATAATTTTAAAGAAAATACGATATTTTACTACTTTAATATTTATTCGTTATCCGATTTAATTTAATTTAAATTTAATTACTTTATCTAGGTATTTCAGGGCTGAAAGAGAAAAAATAGAATTTTGATATTCAGTTACTAAAGAAAGATTCTTGGGAACTAATATACAACAAAAAATATCCAGAGAATGATGAAATTCCGAATTTAATGGAAGATTCAGCCAGGATGAATGAAACCTTTTTGACAAGGGCCTATCATTTTGATGGGTAGATTGAAATCCTACCTATCAAATTGATATTTTTCACTTTTATCAACGAAGGTTTACAATAAAAAAGCAAATGAACACTTTTTACTGAGGCGGCGTAGAGTTCGGAAAACACGAATACAAACATAATACAAGTACAAATACTTTATTCGATAAAAGTTCGACGAAATTCAAACTTTGAACCTGAGTAAACTTTTCACAAACTTTATATATTCACCCGACTTTTAGGTTCAAGAAATTTCTGTCTGCTTTAAAATTCATGACAAGATATTTCAAGAAAATAATTTACTTTAAACTAAATTGCATATACAATGTAAGGTGCTAATCTAATTTAATTGTTAACTAAAGTATGTATCAAAATAAGATGCACTTCCCACATATGTGCGTTTTTTGAAGCCAATTTTCAATATTTTTTGATACTTCTTTTTTTGTTCGAAAGCCACATCAGAGCACTTGCTCAGATGATATAAAAGAAATCAATTAAATTAAAGAAAATGAGGAAAAATGAAGATGTAAATTTTGAACTTCTGAACCACAGGATAAAAAAAATTAAAAAATACACCAATAGAATCCTCAAACTTTGTGAAACTCGAAATGTATAGGTTTTTAGGGTTAGAACTAATAGTTACTGAGAAAATGGGCAAAGAAGGGGACCGAGTTTAAACTTCTTTTTTTTTTCTTGACCGCGGGGGTAATACAATAAACATGTGATAATTTATATGTTACTTACTGTTTTATAGTCTTAGAAGTCAGATATATTTGGTAATAAAAAAAACAATAGATTGTCAATGCTTGCGCGCACGATGGAGTGAAAAGGGTTCTTGAATGGAACGTTTTTTAAAAGAATGTTATTTTTATGCCATGCAGAAATACTTTTGCTATTAAACAAAAGTTTTCATACCACTCATTAGCATTTATAATTTATGACTGTTTGCATCTGTACGCGTGATTTTATTCTAATTAACAATTTGAAAAGAAACCCTAAGATGAATACAACATTTTTGATCATTATACATTGTACATGTGTATTGTATTAAGTCAAGAAAACAAAACAAGTTCAAAGTTGGTCCCCTTCTTTGCACATTTTCTCAGTAACTATGAGCCAGAAATTTTAGTAGACTAACTTGATGCAAAAAATGATCCAAAATACACACACACACACACACACACACACACAAAATGATATAGTTTATTAACAGTGTCAATAGAGAATAAGACGGGAATGATTGTAGGTTGAAATCTTTTCCCCTGAAAATCCAAAACAACACAGAGAGTTTAAATCAGCTGGAGTTTTGGAGGCACTGTAAGACTATGCTATAAATAATTTGGATTTCAAAAATATTTTTTTCCTTGAAATCATGAAATTCCCTGAGCACAATCATGAATAAGAAAAGAAATAACACATACCACAATAGCGAGCATTGATGAGTCTGGATTCCAGAATATATCCTGATTGATACCCTGTTCGTGTACACATTTCTCGTTGCGGTGCCATACTGCAAGAATAACGCGCGGCTAGAAGAGAAGAAACATTGCAATTCAATATTCATTTCAGCTTTATTTTTTTGTGTGTCAATTTTTTTTACATAATCTCAGTTTAAAGTTTGTTTCGTATTATCAAGCTGAAGCTAATATATCAACAGTTACTTATAATGTCATTTCTCGTTGTCTTTTTGTGTTCTTCAAAACTAACTCAATGATAATCAATATAGGGCTAAGACTATATTGATTAGTAAAGAGAGAGTTCAATCAAACATTTTAAATCTCCATATCATCTTCATTTCTTTCCTGGTGTACAGCTAATAATCTGTAACCTTACCGACACGATTCTGGATAAAAACTATCCCTGAAAATCTAAAGTTGTGAAAAACGAGCAGTGAGCCCATAAACAGGTAGGGATCATGGGTGAAGCCCTGGAAAATTTAAACATTCTAGCATCTCAAATTGCCCAGAAGGCAAAGAAAATTGGAAAAAATTTCAAGATATCCATTCAAAATTTGAATCCCAAGAACCATGTCTGTTGTTAAAGAAGAATTTTCTTGTTTGTTTAAGGAAACGGTTCAATATTTAGATGAAACTAAAGTTTCTAACATGACTAATTAACTTTTAGTTATAAGCCATTTCTTCGTTTTACACCAAATTTTCTCCTTGTCAAAATTTCTTTCCTTTAAAGGTTAACATCAATTGAAGGACAATTATTTTGATAATAAGTATAATGCATATGGTTTATGGTTTCCAATTATGATGGAATTAGCCATAAATATTGTTCTACGAACTGACTACCTAATTTCACTCACATGGCTAAAAAATACACTTACATTAGTCTTCCACAAGTAGAGATATGCATCAGATATTGTCACAAACAACGAACGGGATCGATTAAAGCGAACAACTTTTAACTTATCCTTGATACCAACTTGCAACTTGCCATTGTAGAACTTTGGCCACCCTAGAGGAAAATACATCCTCTGTCTCGTCTAATTTTCACGGCATGATCGAATGAGGAATTTATATCATAACCAGCATGGTACAACAAATGCAGTAAGCAATGTGCAATATATTATTAATTGACTATGAAAAAAATGAAAAATACTTTCATTGTAATGAAAAGATTTCAGAGAATAGAAAAGAATAGTTTAAGTTTCCAGGCCTCAAATATAAGGGATGGAATAATATTCTCTGCTCTGGGGAGGGAGGGTCCATGGTAATCTGCAAAGCAAACATTAAATTCCTTGTAATGTGCAAAAATGATTGTTTAATCAGAAAAGAAAAAAATATAAATGGATACCTAAGACTTTACCATGTCATTTTTAGAAATTGTTGGGACTCTTATAAAATGAGGGGTGCTTACTGAGAAATAAAGAAATCCCTTTAAATTGTAAATAAGCAGAGGTTTTGAAGAAAATGATAAATTCTTAAATTCTTCAGGAAGAAGCAGATCCAAATATCAAGCTCAAAAATCCATTTATCACATTCCTCCGCAGTTTAAAACAATTTTTTATTTCTCTGATTTCAAAAAAATATTCCTTTTAAGCAATATTATTCCCTTCAAATTTGGTTTCCAATCGGCTAATGGTATGAAACATTAACAACATAGAGTAACATAAATAAATTAATCAATTTTTCAATAAACTAGGAAATCCTGACTTCTGTGTCAATAAACTATACAGTTGTCTATAATGCTGGATAGTCAGATCATTCTCCCACGAAGAAAAATAACTGGAAAGCATAGTCTTCAGTTTCTGTTGAAAAATGATTTTGAATTGCCATTGCATGAGTTTAGAATGATGTTTAACTTGTGCTTTTGTTAAATGAATGCCAACACGTTGCTGTTCACTATGATATTGTTCGATAACTTTTGCAGAATCACTTTTCAGCTTTTTGCAATCCATCAGTATATCATGATACTCAGTAACAAGTTTCTCGATATCGTCAAGAACAATTGATCCAATCTTATCCATGTCTTCAGCAGGTTTTATACTTGCCAGAAAATCATCTTTCACAGACTTATTTACTCTTATCAACGCTTGATCTTGCTGAGATTTCGTTAATTCTCTTTTTAATTTATGATAGAGACAATATTCTTCCTTGAAAGTTTCATCGAAAAAAGGCGTTTCTTTGATTCTCGGTACAGATGGCACAACACCACTTCGATCATTCTCTATAGATATTGGATTGGTCCTTGGATTTGTTCCAATGGATACATTTTCTATCGCACTGCTTTTCAACGATGATTTAACTTCACATTTCTTCTTTGAGGCCAGTTTTCCACTGCTGACACTTTTCTTATTAACTATTGAAGATTTAGAAGTTGATTTAGGGTTTTTCTGAGTATTGGAGTTCACTTTACTTGATGTTGTTTTAAGTTTAGGGTTGGACTGAGAAGCTTTGACAGCAGATTTTGTCTTTTGTTCTACCACACTGTATACCTTCTGGGCTTTGTCAAGTAGAATATCGATTTCACTCATCTGGTGATCTTCCAACACTTTAGCCTCTGTGACCTCATCTTCTACAGTTTTCGATAATTGTACTTTTCTTGTCTCAAGTTCGCATATAGCTGCTTGAATGTTTTTGCAATATAGACTGAGAAAAATTTGAGTCTCTTCCAGCTCTGCATAGTAATTTTTCATAAAGGTAGGCATATCCATTTTGGTAATAATGCAGATACTAAAAGCAAATTAGAAATAAGTTAAATTACCTTAAGGGAAGAAATTTTTGGAAAAGAAATTTTTGTGGATTTAACTTTGCAAATTTGGGGCATTTACACAAAACTAAATTCCGCGAAACACATAAAAAATTGGGCATTTCCACAAAAGTTGTCTTTTACCTCTTTTTTAAGCCTTTTGAAACTTTATGATATGTGAAAATTTGCCAATTCGCAAGATTAAATTCCTCAAAATTAGCTCATTTTGACTCAAATTTGCGCAATTAAATTTTGCGAAAATTTCTTAAAATTTCTTTCCTTAAGGTAACTACTCAAAATACAGAAACAATTCACAGATGGAAAAAACTTGTCCTTAATAGCTGAGATATGGTAAAAAAAGCTCTAAAAAAAGCTCTAGGTGAAGGTGAATTTCTTCTTCCTCAAATATGTGAGATAAAAGCAGAATTAACATCAAGTTAACTATTTGTACAGAAAGAGCATTAAAATAATTGATCCATGTGAGGGGATAATCATTACAAGATTTTTGGTGAGTGATTTGGCCAAGTAAATCTGGTTATCTGGATAGCGCATTAATATTTTTTCAGTACATTAACTTAAACATCTGAAGAACCATGCTCTTGTGGGTTTCTTGCACGATCAAGTAAAAAAATGTCAAGGGTTCTTGGGGTGGTCGATATGAGTTATGAAAGTCACTTTTTATACACAAATTTTCTTACAGGGGCAAGTTATGAGCCATTTCTTAGCATTTTAGTACTTTTTTCATTTTTTCATTTTTCCATTTTCTCCTTCCTATTGTTTCTATACTGATTTTCACTTAATAAGTCCACATCATAAGGGCCATGATTCGAGGGTTCTTGGGGTCAATACAGAGCTTCGAATTAGCCCAAATTAACCCTAAAAATTATGACTTGAAAATTGCATTTATATACTCAAAAAAGATCAAACATAGTAGGGGCTTCAGTATAGATTCATGCTAGTAAGCCCAAATAACAATTTGATAGTATTGGAGCATAAAAGTTGTTATTGGGCTCATACAGGAGC
>JAUKPT010005399.1:0-10454 GCA_032273505.1 Nanomia bijuga | reverse complement strand
GCAATTGAAATTGAAATTTGGATTTCATTTTAGTGATAGGTGCATAAGGAACTAGTCGATCCTATCTAAATACGCACATGCTGTACCATACTTTATCAAAAGCCTAATTAGAGATATCTAGGAAGACAGCTCTTACTTCAATAGATTCTTTGTGCTCAAAGCACTCCTGTATTTTATTGGTGAGAAAAATTAGCTGGTTTGTTGTCGAGTCACCTAGCCTGAAATATTTGAGGGCGGTGCTTATCCAGAAACAAGTTTAAAAACTGCGGCGCTTAATCGAGGGAGGCGTTTGATCGAGGGAGGCGCTTAATCGAGGATTTACAGTATGGCAGGTCTTAATGTTTTCCACGGCACATTGGCTCAGTGTTTAGGTTGCAGGTTTCTAAATGGAGCGACCCAGGTTTGATCCCTCCTAGCCTGGATCCCTGTACGCCACAAGTGATCCCTTGAGGGTTTTTTTTCTGTTTTTTTTACAATGTAAACATTCACATTTTAAAAGATAAATACAAGAAGTATAAAAAAAAAATATTACAAAAGGAAATAATGGATAATAAGAATAGAATAATTTAATAATGTCTAAATTTGAGTTTGCACAGCTGCAAGATTAAGGTCAGTATTAATTCAGTCAGTATTAATTCGCTTAAATTCAATTTAGTTTCCTATAACTTTCTTTGGGGTAATCTGAAACAAAATATTTGGAATGTGCCTTCATAACAATGTCCTAAAACAACAATATGTAGTTAAAGTACATGTATTTGGCCAAAAAAAAAAGGGTTTAAGGGTAAGAGAACCAAATTTACTGAAATTCTCGAACCTCCACTTTCTAGACGACCTCTTTTTGAAGAGTATTAAAAAAATTAGTTAATTATAAAAGGAGATTATGAAAAAATCTTTTGGCAGCTCAGGCTGAACTTTTTCTGTTTTTCAAAAGATTTTCGGCAAAATTCATCTAGTCTCACACTTTTTAGAAGAACACATGGAAAAATGGAAAGTCAGTCATTCTTCCGGATAACATGAAATGCAGAATCGTCTAAGCGGGTACAAAGATATCAATTAAATTCAATGTGAAAGGTGAAATTGATAAAAAACATCTAAGTAATTTTATTTACAACACACATGTTAGAACAAAATATACAATGATACTTATATTGGTGAGACCGCACAACATAGGATCCTCCACACAGAAGAGCATGGGGGTAAGGACAACGAATCATGGAGACTGAATCACTCTGACGAAACACCCTAAAGCCTAAGAAGCAAATTTCAAGATCCTGGCTATAAAATACTCTGACTGGCGGAGAAAAAAACTGGCCAAAGCTATTTTTATTCGAGATCAGAAGCAAACTCTCAACAAACATAGAGAAAGTTTTTGACTCAAATTGTTTGCTTGACCACAGTGGGCTGAGCGTGGACATTCGTTAAAAATGAAGGTTTTACAACATCTTAGATACTTGTATTTTTGATATCTTGAATATATTTCTAAAAAGAATAAAAAAATTTCAACAAAATCTTAAACCAACTCTGAGTTCTGCCCTTTTGAAGAATTATTGGGATACTGAAAAAAGTGGGTTAATATTAATGAAGCTATTCTTTAAATGCCTAGCATAATATTTATCTTTATGATAATAACATGACTAGCTAGCTATTTATAAAGACTACATATATGTTCTTAAAGATAAAAGTCAATATTTTTGATGAAATAAAGGCAAAATTTTCCTAAAATTATGCTAATCGTAGGGGTCAGCGAGTTAACATCTGACACAAATGGTCGAAAATGGCGATCTTTTTCAGAAAATATCTATCTTCAAGCTCATTTTTCTCATAAAAGGGCACAATGGAACATATCAAACCATATATTTTTCTGAAATATTATGAATTTCATGAGGTCCTATCTTGTTCCATTGTGCCCTTTGAATAAAAACCAGCAATCAAAAATACATTATTTGGGCCCAATATGCCCAAATATGGAAATCAGCCCAGACAGCTGGAAAATAGAAAAAATAATATTTTTTAATTTCAACAGAACCGGTACATTGATACGCTTCTAAAAAGCCTTAAACCACTTTCATAGCATTATTTTGAGTTGAGATGTTGTCAAACACATGATTTGTCAAAAACATGTCAAAAATATGTCAAAGACATGTCGAAAACAATGCCCAAATGCCCAAAATACCTAAATATGGAATTTCAACCCCAGGCCCCTGAAAAATAGGAAAAAGTATATTTTCTTAAATTCAACAGAACCATTGCATTCATACGCTTCTAAAAAGCTCTTAACCACTATCATTGCATTATTTTAAGTTGAGATATTATCCAAAACATGATTTCGGCCCTTAATGCCAAAATATGAAAAATCGGCCCAGACCCCTGAAAAATAGGAAAAAATAGATTTTCTTGATTTCAACAGAACCGGTGCCTTAATACAATTCTAAAAAGTCCTTAACCACTATCATAGCATAATTATTCAAGGAGTTAATGGCCCTATGTCCACAAAAACAGTGTTTCAGCCCATCATCACGTCACAATGAAGATGATGCAATGCATCGACTATATAATGTCTTCTTTACAATCAGTTTTTTAGTACTGTACTAATGCCCTGCAGGAAGTGGGCGAAGGACTCGGTTTAAATAAGAATGAACAAAATGATTCTCATATTTATTTTTATTATAAAATTACTCGTCTATAGAAATATTTTCAATTATATTTAAATTGTTTGTTTGATATTTTTTGATATAAGAGATGGAAAGACGTTTTTGATATAAATTTTAGAATGGTGTGTTGCAGATGGGGGAAGTGCAATATGCCCCCCACAGCAAGGAGATAAAGTCATTTCTTCTGATGAACTTACAAAGAAATTCCTTGAAAGATTATTATTTTACATGACATCACGGGTAAGAAAAATTTCTAGATTTAATAAACATTCCATGCCTACAGGGATACACTTAAGCAAAATGTAAAAATACTGGGGAAAAATCTTAAAATCTAAAAATATACCTTAAGTGCATGGAATAAACTTTCATGATCTTCCAATAAATTTGCAAAATCTGTAAAGTTTCTACCTTTTCACTTTGTTTGTAAGTTAGTTCAAGTAATTCTGTTTGAGGTCCCCAAGGGAAAATATTATACCCAGTACTTTTGTCCTGTACCAATTTTCGCAATATTTACACAGTTTGTAGCGATTGCTGAGCACTCCATTATATCTTCGTTTGGAGTAAAAATACTGAATGGAAGTTGATGATAAATGAAGAAGAAAATTTGCAACTTTTCCCCTGGGCCATTTGAAAAATTAAAAATCTTTGGGAAAATCAAAAATGTATTCATTTTTATTCTAGCTTCATTTTTCATGAAGTTACGGTATGTTTTGTCACGTGTAGTCTGGAAAAATTATGCTCTAAATGCATCAAAAATAATATTTTGGCTCGACTTTATACTTTTAATTAAGCATATACTTTCAGATGCTGGATATCCAGTGGTGTGAAAAACATAAAAGAGCAAGTGGATTCTATCATGTCTTCAATCATTTCAAAAGATTCTTCTTATCAGAGATTTTTCCATTATGGGATCCTGTTGACAGATTATATTCTAATAACCTTAGTAAGTGCTGTTGAAAGATTTTTTTTCTTTTTTGTTCCCCATACGAAATTCGATGGAACAGGCTGTGTTTTTTTTCTGTTGTGCAGCGCTCGGAGGAAGGTTCCAAAACTGCAAGGAATGTAGCAACACTCCCATATTCTTTATAAATACTTTAAAGAAATGAGAATGTCTCCATTATATTCATGCGACCACTCAGAGACAGTTGTTTATTACTTATTCAATTATTATATTGAAGAATACTAGTATATACTGAGAGTGCGCCTTAATCTTAATAAAATTGCATAATATAAGTATAGATGTTTAATAATGATATATTCCGATATGTGACTAAATGTTGTGTGACCCTAGGCCCTAATTACAATCCTCAAGGTTCAAGATTGATGAAAAACATAATAAATTTTATCCCACATACATTATACAAAAAAAGTCGAAAAAAGAAGGGTGTGTTATCTAAAGACCATTTCCTCGCTTCTCTTATTCTAGATATTATTAACGTACCTATCACTAATGTTGATGACGATGATACTACATCTGACCCCACACAAACTCCAACTCTAAAAATACAATGTCAAAGTGCTATCCTTGGCTGGCTTATAAAGTTCACTGCTGACTTATTGAAGAAGCCCAAATTAGAAAAAGCTTCAGTATCAGTCATATCAAATATGTCAACTGGAGATGAAGTTGATGGAAAAGAATCAATGCCAGCTGAGTCAACATCTATAGATGATGAAAAGTTGGCTGAGATTATTCCAATTGTCAGAAGTGTCCTGTATGCTACAAAAGACAATGTCTTACTGATCCATGAAATATTTCGTCAAGTAAGTTTTATGATGTTTTATGATGTAGTGGTTATAAAGGTGACACTGTATGAAGATGTAAAGTTTCAACAGAATTATATAAGAATTGAGCTACTGTCATCTTTTTTGTTGAAAGCGATTTTTTTGTTTTTCCATTTCTTTTGGTGTTACTAGACACCAAAAAAAGTTTCAAGAAAAAATTTCATGCACTACCCATTTTTTAACTGGTTTTTAGACCTTAAAATGGCCAAATATATAGAAATAACTTTTAACAAATTAATGACGAGAATATAATACATTATAAGTGCTTTTAATTGTTAAATTTTTGATGCAACTCTTTGCATCATCACCAGAACAATAATAATTTGACGTCGATCTCTGATTCAATTACAGAACCATCGCTGTCTAATCTCATCATTGGTCCGACGTCAAATCAAAAACACAAGTAAAACGAAATATGAAAGTACAATTAAATGAAATATTTAAATTGATTAAAAAGTGACAATTCATACGAGTTTTTTTGTATATTCAAGTCAGGTGTTAATTGTTTTACAAATGACTCGCTAATTTTCACTAAGTTTTTTAAAGTCACAAAGTTCAACTCTTCGGTGTTTCGTCGACGCTGCATGTTTTAACAAATGAGAGGTTTGATTAGTGTTTCGATGTTGTAACGCATGTTTTTAAATGCCGCATTTTGTTTGCCCTCCATAGTGTTAATAACACTTTTATTTTGACATTTCTTAATTCTTGATATTACAATCATTTGCCCTATGGACTCCACAATTAGCCAGAGATACTAATTGTCTATGTCAAATTTTGTTTCGAAATGCATATTTTCATACCCGATCTTTGCAAGTTGAAAATAAATCTTTTGACTTAAATTTTTGAATTTTACATCAAGTTAAGTTCATTAATGCATATTTTCTCATCCAATAAGTGCATAAAATTGATTTTTGTCAATAATTAATGATAAAATTGGCACTACACAGACTAATACATAATTTTCTACACCTTTTGAGTTGGATTTTTGAACTCTGAATCAAATTTTGAACACAAGTGCATATTTTTCCTTAAGTGGGTGATTTGTACGGATATTTGTCATTTTCATAACAACGCATATTGGAAGGAAGATATGTTTGAAACACCATTTTGAAAGATTGAGTCTGGTACCTGCAGGTGTTCTAGCCTTTATTAAACTAGAAATATATTCTATTCTATTCTAATATTTTTAACAAGGTATTATTCTGAAGAATATTCCCTTGAAACAATATTTTTTATCTTTAAAATCATGTAAATAGTTTTTTGACTTTCTCCTAATGTAGCTGTCACCTGAATCGTTTTACAATATACTTTTTTTATAGGGTTTCTTGATGCCATTATCTTGTTGTGATATTATGGTACACATTCTGAATGTTTACAGAGAATGGTTTTCCAAAGTAAGTTACCACATTTTTTCTTTTTATAACTGCTGAAAATTTTATTTATTCAAATTTATGTTTAAGTATAGTTATTTTGTTGATCAAAATTTATATTATCATGTTATATTTCTACTACACTTGATGAAAAAAAACCCATTTATATACAAATTTACAACTGAAATTAAATTTTTTTGAATTTTTTCAATATTTACAAAATAATAGGATAAATCAACAATCATACAAAGTAACAAAAGAAGTGCACAAAAATAGAACTAACAAAAAAATAGATAATTATCAAACTAATAACTTAAGAGACATTTTCCCTAAGAGTGGTACAGGGTATGCAAGTTGGGTTCTTAAAATTTGCTCATTTTCAGTTATTTGGTAACCAATTATGATAGAAACATGCCTGTAAATTTTTTTTTGTATATTTCAAATATTTCGGAAGATATGAGAATGTGCATTTTTAGGCAATTTCCGCATTTATCTGAAAAATGCATTTTCTATGGGCCAAAAAGAAGACCTTATGAGGTCTTTAAAACTTCACTTTTAGGTTTTTCATGATGGCAACATAGATATGTACCAATATCCAAAAAGTCAGGGCCAAAAGATTTTGTGGCGCCCCTGTGGCGGCTCCTTAATATGGCAATTTTTGCTAAAAAATGACTTTTTCTCACCTAAAAATCGGCCATTTAATCATCATATTTTTTATCTTTTGAGTACAAACGTGTTCTCTGGGTCACAAATAACAACTTCAGGCAGTCCCAGCCATTCCAAAAAAAAAAAATTCGGTCCCAAAGGGGCCGTCAAAGATGGCCGAGGCCCAAAAATTGACAAAATGGGACGAGCAATATAAAGTAACCGATTCACTTTTTGGGCAAAAGATCCAATAGGTATGGTAGAATTAACCTTCTCCTACAGGAATATAAAAAAAATTTACTCTCAAAATTACAATTCTTTAGGGGTACTCCCGTTAAAATAGAGATAACAACTACTCCCCAAGGGACCAGCCCATACACTAATCCTAATGTAATAAGTTTACCGAGAAGTTTAGTATGATCTGTTTAAGAGGAATATCAAACATCTATATTCCCTCCATAAACGGAAGTACCCTTTAATATAGGGATAAATCTTTAAGTGCAATCAATTTTTTTTTTGATTTTCCTATAGGAGAAGGTTCATTCTACCATACCTATAGGGTTTTTTTATTGCTTGTCCCATTTTGTCATATTTTGGGCCTTGGCCATCTTTGACGGCCCCTGTGGGACCGATTTTTTTTTTTTGGAATGGCAGGGACTGCTTGTAGTTGTTATTTGTGACCCAGAGAACACGTTTGTACCCTAAAGATAAAAAATATGAGGATTGAATGGCCCAAATATAGGTGAGAAAAAGTCATTTTTCTCAAAATTGCATATTAAGGAGCCGCCACAGGGGCGGGCTCAAAATATTTCAGCCCTGACCATTTGAATATTGGTACATATCTATGTTGCCATCATGGAAAAACCTAAAAATGAAGTTTAAAGGTAATTGCATGATCGATAACGTAGTCTACCGTGACCTTATAACTAACCCAGATAAAAACCATTCCAAAGATCGCGAAAGAGAGCACAGAAATTCGATGATCAATCCTAAAAAGAAATCCAGCTCAAAATTAGCAGTTCACATTTGACACATCGTGCCCCAGTATATATAAATGCAAATTATGCTTAGCTGAAAAGTACCATATAATTTTCCAACCTTTCGATCTTATTAACCCTTGGTCGGGAAGAGGGGGGGGTGGGGATAAAACAACCCCCCTGTACTAATTGTCGTTTGTATCAAAATCACATTTCAAAAGAAATAAAAGACCAATTGAGTGATTGACTTCTTGATCTTTATATTTTCTTTATGAAACGCAGCTGGAATCTCACGTTGAAAATTCTTTTGAAACATTTGTCTTCTATTGTTTTCTTCTCAGAGTCAGTTTTTTACTAGAACAGTGTTAAAAAATGGCAATTATCACGAAAAGTAATCAATATTTTTTAACAAACCCTTCACAGTAAAATCTGTAAGGGATGTCTCCAGATGCATGCCAAATATTTTTGTATAGAAATTAATAGATAGCTTCGAAATAATGAAAATGTCTAAGGGGGGGGGGAGATTTACCCCCCTCTTCTCAATGACACACACAGAAAAGACTGCGAAATCTGCAAAATTTGAAAAAGGATGAAATTCAGCCAAATTCATACTTTTTAGCCACTTTTCTCCACTTTTGATCATCTTTATGGGCTATTTGTGATAATTGATTAAAGACTTCCGCGAAAATTAGAAATACTCGTGTCCGCTATATCAACGATAAATAATCCCCACCATAGCCTACTCTATACACGGCCATACATCTTGGGCGTTTGGGACCAGCTGCGATCGAACCACGCTGCTCAGTGTATTTACAAGCATGTCCAGAATACCTCGGGACGAATTTATCTTTTGGGAGAAATTATTGGGGGAAATATGGACCTTTCGTACTTTTTCTTATTAAAGTCAATAGGTCAGTCGCTTTTATATTTTTGGGTCTTCTTCTGAGATGAAATCGAAAGTGTAATACAAAGAGCTTTGAAGAAGGATACCTGATACATGCATAATGAAAAACAAGTGACCAAAAATTTAAAAGACCCTGGGCGTAATTAGTTTCAAATATCGATGAAATATTATTTCTAATCTGGATTTGTACATTCTAAGTTAGACTTCGCATGAAACACAAGATTGACTTGCGACCTGGTAGATTTTGTCAAAGAACGGCAGTATATCTAATCAATCATATCATCATTTTCTTTTCTAGTGCGAAAACCATCTCAACGTTACATTTTATGGGGTCTCAAACCACCACCTTACGTTGTCACATTCAATCCGAAAAACTGGACCGATTTTTTCAACTGGACTTATACATACCGTTCGGATTCCGATTTCTGGGCACCATATGGAATGATCAGTCAAATCAAACCGTTCCCGAAAGACGTCGATACGTTGATAAAGGAAAGCGTGAAAGACATTCAACTAGCTTTTCATAAAAAACTGTCCGTTGCATGGATTGTTTCGAATTGTCGAACAAAGTCACAACGAGAAACCTTTTTTAATAAACTTAGTACTCATATCGAGGTTGACATTTACGGCCAGTGTGGTTATGTCCCTTGCAACAAAGGAGGCATGAATAGTTGCTGGGGTAACATTGAACGAATTTATCACTTCTATTTCTCAGGAGAGAACTCTTTATGTAAAGATTACGTCACGGAATCTTTTTATAATGCAATGACTAGACAAATAATTCCAATAACATTCGGTGGCGGATCAGATAGAAATGAATATCTTAGATTTGCACCGAAACATTCTTATATAGATGCTTTTGATTATAAATCACCAAAACAACTCGCTAAGTATCTCTTATATTTACAAGAACATCCAGAGGAGTATGTTAAGTATTTCTGGTGGAAACCGTACTATAAAGTTTGGTTTGGTCGTAAGCAGAAACCACATTGTGAGATTTGTGATAAATTACATGAAGACAATAATAAGACGCGGTCGTATGATTTGAAAGATTGGTGGATGGATAAAGCAAATTGTAGACCTAAATATTTATAACATATTTGTATGTTATTTTGAAAATATTCATGAAATTGAAAATAGGAAGGAAGTGTCTGCAAATTTAGCAACGCAATTTCAAAATTCTGTTGCCGCAAAATACAAAAATATCATGATTTAGCCGAAACTTTCTTCCTTGATCATCAAAAGTAATTTTTGCCGAATTTCTAGAAATGCATATACGCCAAACAGTGTTGGAATGTCTTCAGTGTCTCTACGAAGACACTCATTTTTGATAAGAGCACTTTTTGGGGCAGTTTTTTTATCATTTAAAACTATGTTGTATGAATTTCTAAACTGGGTTCAAGATAAGGGAAAACACTCTTGAAAATTCACTACGATAAGATATGTGGCGCAAAAATATGTGATTTGATCATTATGAAAAGTAGAAAATGAAAAGTAGAAAACCATCCGGGTGGTAATGGTCCAGGGGGTAAATGTCCATGGGGTAATTGCCCGGGTGTATATATCCAGAAAGTATTTGCCGGGGAATAAATGTCCGGTAGATATATGTCTAGTAGCAGCGATTTTTCAATCGTTTTAAGCGCGAGACGAGTACATTTTATCATGGTTAGTATATCTTATGATTAGGGAACATTGTTTATTGTTGTATCTCGCAGCGAAATAGCGCAATTTGATTGGTTGATTACTGCGTGACATTTGTAATGTTATAGGTATAACATTAAAATTAATGTTACACACAACAACAAAAATGTTACATAGTAGAAAAAACTAATAGTTTTGAGTAGATAAAAAAAAGTATAAGATTCGTATTGTATACATAAAACAAAAATAATATATTATTTTTATATTTTAAACGATGATTACTTAATTACTTAATACTGATGTAATCAAAGTAATAGAAAAACAAATAATGCACGTTTCTAGATACATAGAATGCATGACACAAGATTGGTTAAATATTTCTTAATTAATTTTAATGACAAGGAAAGCAGTATAGTAATGAGACGCACACAAGGACTTCATTCGGACGTTCACAGCCGCATAGTAAGGACTTAGTTTGGATGAG
>JAUKPT010005398.1:0-10454 GCA_032273505.1 Nanomia bijuga | reverse complement strand
TTTTCTGTTCCTAATCAGTGTTTATTTGGTTTCTTGACACTTCCCGTTGTTTTTAATATTGTTTTTAATGTTAATCAGCGGCTTTTTTGTTTGTTTATTTATTGCTCAATTTTATATTTAGTGGTAATTAGTTTGAAGTTTTGTCCCTAAATGAAAATGAAGATTAAAGTAAAATTACTAACATACAAAAAATTTTTTTGAATACCTTACGATTGGACTTCATTCGCGAAAATAAGTCCACTCAAAAAATCAGTAAACGATCTAATCGCGAAAATCAACCCATGCGAAACTAAGAATATTTTTCAACGCGAAAATAAAAGCACTGACGGCAATATAATTGAGTTTTCCGACTACCGTTGAAAAAGAGCAGAAAGCTTGCATAGTAAGACATGAATAAGTACCTGTTTTCAAGTTATTTGATCTCCCCTCGAGTGATTAAATATAAAACTTTAAATTAATAAATATGATTTTATCTAATAAAAAAAATCTGCTTGATCAACTATTTATTTTTCATTTATAAGGTAAATTAGTGAGTAAGTTAATTGGCATAATCATGTTATGACTAATCAAAAGTAATGTTATATCAACCCTCTAACACTAATCAGGGAACTTCTCTCGACCTTTTTGATTTCAATTTCCATTTATGTGAGTAGGAAACGAAACAAAAGTGGTTTCCTAATCATAAAGCGATTAAAAATCGACAGACTAGTCTTGATAAGAAAAGATCTAGAAGACTAATTAATCAAAACGATTAAAGAAAATTATAAATGCGATTTATATAAAGTGCGTGGAGGTTTTTTATTGATTGACTGACGATGTGTTATGGTTTGGCAACCTGGGCCCGGTTGTTAAATGCGTGTTTAAACCTGTTTTAAGTTAAAACGCTGTTTAAGTCAATTTGGACTGGGGTGTGTGTGTGTGGGGGGAGGGGAGGGGCGGATTTCGCCCCCTGTCAGTTTTTAGCTGTAACTTTTGAACAACAAGAGATTTTTGAAGAAATCATGGGAATTACCAACCAATTAGCGATAATGTCGAGCAAAATTTAAGCTTTTTGTATTCTTCTTCTGGGGAAAAAAAGCTCAAAAAAGCCCACTGTAAATAGGTTAAGTCTATTGTATTTGATTCGATAACATATCATATCTTACCTTCAACAGTGTTTAAGCTAAATCGAACAACTAAGCCCTGTACTCGAATTTATTGATAAATTTATCATTTCATTGGTTAAAAATCCGTTTTACAAAATGTCATGAAATTCAGTCAATTTTCCTTAATTATCCCCTTGATGTTACTCTTCACAACTATTTCAATCCTTTCATTACTTTGTCTATAAACCATTTGAAACTCGAAGTTGATTTTGTTTATGTCTTCCAAAAACAGCAAATACGAAAAAAATAGAACATTTATTTTCAAACGAACCAAATAAGCCGCGCTCCGACTCAAGCCTTTCGAACCAAAAATGAGGAGTACCATTATATGGTCCAAATGTAATCGATGCTTAAAAAATATTATCGAACTTCATGAGAAGTTCCTTTTCCGTTACACTAAATCCATCACTTCACAAAAACAGTCAAAAAAAACGTACTATCAACGACAACTACTTTTGACATATATCAAAAAATAACAGAAAATATAGGTAAAAAAAACAAAACGTAAAAAAAAATTGTGTGATTTGGTTAATGCAAAAATATGTTTTTTTACAAAATAATAAAAAAAGATTAACTGAACGATATCTATCGTTTTTGGAACTAATACCTCCATGTTCAATGAAATAAAATATCAATTGTGTTTTGTTTTTGATTTCTCAGTTGGTTCATTTCCTTATCTTTGCCTATTTTCAGTCTTTTCAGTCTTTTCAGTCTTTTGATTGGTTGGTACACGGCCTACTAATAATATTATGATTTTAACAAAACATCAAATCGTGACATTTTTGTTTGAACCAATAAGCTTCCTGATGCTGAAATTTCTAACCAATCAAATGGCTAAAATAGCCGCAATTTGGCGATAATTATTATTTTTTTAAATACAAGAACATACCTTTTCAATAAATACTACTTCCTCTCGGTAATCGATCAAATAACAACTATTCTATTCTGTTCTTTTCTGTTCTGTTCTATTTTCATGTCACACACGTGCGTGTTGAGCTATTCCTTCAGTTGAACTAAACCGTTCAATGTCATTACAGCGTATTATCAGAAGGTTTCATCATAAGGCCCCCCCTGGGGTTTCTTTTTGTCTATTTGCGTGCGTGTGTGCTTACAATGTATGACTTGTATTGACATGACATACCAAAAGACAATAGCTTGTTTATTAATTACGACGATCAACAGAATTCGGTGCATCTGATTGGTTGAAAAATACATCATGAAGACTTTGATTGCCAATTGTATCTAAAATCCTTTTATTGCATATGAATATTTTTTTTTTGAATAAATAACATGTTTAATCATGCATTAAATATCTTTTATAACTTAGTTTATGGTTCCACTTATGACGAAAACGCCGTGGGACAAGCAGGTTCAAAAATTCTGTCGAAGATTTTTAGGATTTTGGGATTTGGGGATTTTTTTCGGGATTTCTTCTGGGATTTTTCCCCAGAGTTTCAAATTTTTTTTTGACTTGTTTGCTCCTCTGGAAAAGCCAATGCAAGGCTCTTATCGAGGCAATGGTTTATGGCTTATTTGTGTCTCGTCCAGACAATATGAGAATTTTAATGAACGTTCAAGTGTTACGTAATCCAAGGGAGGTAGGGGTAGGGGTAGGGGTAGGGGTAGGGGTAGGAGGTAGGGGTTCCCAATTTGTTACGCCCTACTTAAGTTATAAGCCCCGAAAGTAAAGAAACAAATTTTCTTTTAAAAGCGGTCAAATTATACGGACTGGGTACTGAGACAATATGGGCATCATTTTGGTGGATTGACATCGTAACTGGATCATTGCATACTTGCTTGAGATTGATTTCTTTCGGAAAATGAGATAAAGACCGTTTTTGCGGTCCTATACTTGTTCTTGTTCTTGTAAACCCTTTGACTTTGTGCCTTACCGTTTATTCCAACAAATTCTCTACGTGTATCAGAGTGTTCACTGAAATACAAATTAGGTACAGATTGGCAATTTGCTCAGTGGTTAGGTTTCAGGTTTCTCAATGGAGCGACCCGGGATCGATCCCTTGTGGTGCGTTAAATTCGACAATGGTTTCCGTTAAATGTTAAATGTTGTGTATGTGTCGTAAAATGTTGATTCACCCCCGTTAGTAGAGCTCAGTTATATACTACCTCTAACGGGAATGTCTATGTAAATGAATGAAAATCTCATGAAAAAAAAAGATTGCCAATGTATACCTCAACCCATCTGGGATATTTTAGCGCTAAAACGCATCTATAAATACAAGATATTGGAATACTTGCTTATTGCTTATTTTCGTGTTTGACAGTTTTTTATCTCGGCAGGAACGAGGGTGTTTAGATATGTTTGGATAGATGCGTTTTATAAAACAAATCAAAAGACCTTCTTATATATATGCAAAGCAAAGTCATTCAAAGTTACATTCAAAAATATCTTTAACATAAAATAATATAACTTAAAATTGATTTCATTGCAGGAGTGCTTTAGTCAATGTCAATGAAATGTTGTATTATAACCAAACAATTCTAGTTTCGATATTCTAACTGTCTCAAACGTTTGCAAAATGAGTAAGATCAATATTATCGTGTACGTAATGATGTATCATTCCATATCCTCGTGAGCAATTTGTCCTTTCCTTCAGAAAAGTTCACGTTAAATTGCCTCTAGATGATGTACAAGATTCTTGCGAAGATATTGCCATAGTATACAGTGTCAGGGCTTAAAATAACGGTCAGACATTGGACAAAGTCCGACTCATCATTAGTTTAGTCCGACGCAAATTAGTTATCATCGCACATTCTGTGCGACCCAGAGAAAAAGCACTTTGGTTAATGTCTGAAAAGATTATATCCATCTTTCTCATTTTTTTCTTTCCGAAGATATGAACTTAGAAAAAGGAAATTAGTTAGGAAAACATCGTTAGAATTTTGGAGAATGACACGCAATGGGAAGATTAGGATCCGTTTGATGCAATCGTGGCGTTCTTTACTAATATAACGACATGTATGCAATCCATGTCACGAGAAGCGCTCGATAGAAAAGACTTATGAAGTATTATCAACACAATTCAAAAAATTTCCAAGTTTTTGTTAAAAATGATCAAAGCGATCGTGAGTTATACAATTATTAGTAAACCCATTTTAACATAAAAACAAGAATGTGTTTTTTTCAACAAAAGAAAGTGCGTATAAACTTTACACGAAAGTCTTTTTTTAAAAAACTTCCTGGTATTTAAAACTTCCTTGTATTCAATTCAATTGAATTGCATATATGTTATGTAATTTGATATTTCAATCACATAAAAAAAAATTATTTAGTAAATCCGAGTTGGGAGATATTATGAAAAAGCCCACACAATGCTATCGGTGGTCAATGGTCGACAGACATGCCTGCCTTCCGAACATATTGTTTAATAAACATTTTGAAGTTATCTTAAGCCCTGAGTGGCAAAGGCTCTTCAGAACTATAAGATGTGGGGTAATTGGAAGTATAACGTAAAATTGAAAGCTTCCAGTAGAGTTGTCTCAATCCCACAAAACCAATGGTATTTGATTTAAAAAAACCGTCATTTCATTTCATTTTAGGTATTGTAAATGTTTTTTTTATCATAATTTGTATTTTTTATTTTTTTAGAGTAGTTGCTGTGAGATTCTAGGAAGCTTCTGCAAATGGCTTTATTTCATGCCACTGCAGAATGCATGTTGTTTTCTAGACAAAAATGAAAGAAAGAAAAAAAATATTTCGGTACTACTAATGTGAAGATGGTTCATTTTCAATTCTCTCTTTATTTGGAAAAAAATTATGCGTAAACTTGTTTGTTGTTGTTGCATTTTACACCTAAATGCCCTGAATTTGCACTCCCAACACACTCGTCTGTTCAATCACTTGATTTATAGCAATACAGCTGAATTCATGTACTTGAATATATGTATTAACTTTTCTACACGAAGCTTTCTAAGAACAATAAAAAATAGATGACTTTGTAGAACGATTTATGTCTTTCTCAACATTCTTTTCAATTTATATCCAATTTATATGGGCCTTTAAATATTCCCCTTTCTTTAAAGAGACGTGCGTAGCAGTTCTCTTAGTTAGCACATCTATTTGTTAGAAGTTAATGAACAGGGATGAAAAAGATGATGAAAAAGGACTTCTACACCGAGCGGAAATGTCTAGAAGGTACTGTTACAGGCTCTCAACGAGATGTTTATCTGATACAGGGGTATTGAGATAAATGAAAATAGACAGACGTCATACCACACATACCAGCGACAATTTCGTATTAGGGGGGCTTGAGTATTGTTGCGTGTTTTGTTTTGTGTACAGAACGTATGCTTGAGTTATGAGGTCAACATGTTTACGGAAGCATGCAAAAAGGAAATAATTGTAGAACGCATAGATAATTTGGCGAGCTAAATAAACAAATCGATAATTGGATGAATGAGCAAACAAAACAAAAAGGTTACCAAGTGCATCAAATGAATAAACAAATTTCTCGAAAATCGGATGAAAAATTACACTTTTTTATAAAAATAGCCAACTTTCGCATGATTGATTCTGGTCACAAGGCATCAAGGTACGAGGGGTGAACTCACTAGAAATATCGTACGCTATCCAAGAATGTTCTATTATTTTCCAAGAAATCTTTACATATGACTTGTCATTCTTACAGTGAGTAATTTCAAAATAGAGAAATGGCGGGGGAAAAAAATAAGAAATTTGACCAAAATATTTTGACCAAAATATTTACCGTGTAATACAACATTTCATTGACATTGACTGAAGAAAAACTCATCTCATTCTCCGCGCGAAAGTATTTCACCCACACTTCTTCAATGAGACAATTTCTATTCTTCTTCGCTCTTTTCATCCACTCTGGTTTGCGTCGATGGATAAATCTATCGACACTCGTCACACAACACACGATCAAGTTTATCGAATTCCAAATCAACACTTTCAGCTCCTCGTGCTCTTTCAACTATTTTGAACTCATGTACAATATTTTTCGAGTGATTTACCTTTATACACATGATCGTGCCGTCGTGTTACATATTGATATTTTCAACTATCTACATGTAGTAAAGATTGATTGAGCCATGAGAAAAAAAGGAAAAAGTTTAGATGACCAGAAATAAAGAAATTGAAAGATAAACTGAAAATTTCCAATGCGAAACAAACTAATCTAGTTTCTAATCTAATCTAACCTAATCTAATCTCATCAAATAACTGGATGAATATAAAAGTAAAACAACATTCTTCTGTGGATAAATAACTAAAGCAGATAAGATAATTAATTATAAGCAAACAAGGAAATAAACATAAAAATCAAACCGAGAAATGACTAGCTAAGTAAATAACTAACTAGGTAAATAAACAAATAGACAAACAAACGGATAGGTATGCCAATAGATAAACAAGTAAATAGGCAAATGGATAAACAATCTGTTTCTTAAACACCACAGTTTGTATCTAAAGCTAGGGTTGACGTTAAAGCTTGCACTCGTAGGCGTAAGGGGCAAAAGATTTTTTGGGGGCTTTGAAAATATTACCCGAATAATACATCTCTGAAAATGATTAAATTGGGGGCGACGCCCCGAAAATATTTGAATTTGAATTTCCACGCTAAATTTTAAAACCTCAGTACATTTCATTTATATTCTTCCCGAAAAAATAGCGCATGTTGCCTGAAAAAAGCAAAATTGCGAGAAAACTGGGGGTGGCTGAAGCCAAACACCCCCACCCCGTCCCGTACGCCTATGCTTGCACTTAGGATAGGAACATAGTGGCGGATCTGATTTCACTCTTGACTGGTCTTACACAAAAAGCCATGGTGGTTTGATTAGGATGATAGATGCATTATTAGCATATTTAGTTACCCAATTATCATTCTATTTATAAAATAAATACATTCCACATCCGCCACTGGGACAGAGGGTGTTCCCATAACAGCTCTCCCAACGTTTAAATGTCCCGGCTAAGTGCCTCGGTGGCTACCACCGCAACCAAAAATAAATATAAGAATACATCACCGAGGACAAACCCCGGTCATAATTCTTTTACAAAACTATAAACTACAAAAATATAAACAATAGAGGTCATCCCCGGTGAAATCTTTAAGTAAATACCTAGGTTTTCACGTCTTCGTTTTCTTGTCAAGTCTTTTCCCAGGCACAAGGATATTTATAGTGCTTTGTCAGGAATTAACCGATTAACAGATTTTCCTTACATGTGTCGACCTATTGGCATCTCAATGCTCTGTCAATTTTGACTAGCTTTGGCTAGCAGCATTGTTCTAGCTCTGATCTCAGAAAACTTCCATTCTGCGAACCCAGTTAGCGAGAAACCTTCGTCACTTTCCAAAATTTTACACTTTCCGAGCTGTGATATTGATTTCGATGACGTCAATCGAGTGTTTGCGTCCAGATGCACGTGTGTCTACTTTAGAAGACGAAGAAGTGTGTGGCTGTTGGTTATTATAACATGAAATAAAATTGACCGTCGATGAAACTCATTCATCTCATTTATCTTGTTAGGGATTGTCTGCAAATTGATTGGTTCAAAATTGCATCATCATTTTATCTCACCCCATAGTCTCAGGAAACTTCGAACCTGCGAACCCAATTCGCGAGGAACTTTCGTCACTTTCCAAATATTTGGTCCTGCGAATATTTTTTTTAAATTGACGAACCTCCCTTTCTTTCTTGTCCGAAGAAATCTTTTCATTAACTCTTGAAATAAAAGAAAAGGAGATGGTAAACCATCGTCTACGTTGGAAAGGAGTCCACCATTCATTGGAATGGTCCTCCAATACATTTAGCAGCTCTTTGAGAAAAGTATTAAAACGATACATTGGTCATCTTTTTTTTTAAAAGTCGGTCCCCTTCTTTGCCCATTTTCTCAGTAAATATTGCTCCTAACCCCTATACATTTTCGAGATTCCCAAAGTTTGAGGATTTCTTTGGTGTAATTTTATTTTTTTTTACCTGGTGTTTCAAAAGTTAAAAATTTTCATCTTCATTTCTTCCTCAGTTTCTTTAATTTAAATGATTTTTGTTACAAATTCTGAGCAAGTGATCTGATATGGCTTTCGAACAAAGAAAAAAGTATCAAAAAATATTGAAAATTGACTTCAGAAAACGCACAAATGTGGGAAGTGCAACTTATTTTGAAACAGACTATAAAACGATACATTGGTCACTTTTTTTGAGGAAACTGTTTGGATATGTGATAATTGAGAAACCTTTTGAAAGTTCTTGATCAAAGTGAAGATTGAGACTATTGGTTGGAATGGAGGGATCTAGAGTAAGGCTCTTTAAGTGTAAACCTTACTTAAACAAAAATACGTGAGCTAGATACATTTTTCGTAACAATCAAAATTTGCCGTTACTCTTAGAAACCAGTTGTTTCTAATTACTTTCTTTTATTTATTTTTTGCGTGCTTCACTTAATGATGTCTATTTAAGTAAGGTTTACACTTTAAGAACCTAATCTATGAAAATATACGTATATTTGTTTAAGTAAGGTTTACACTTTAAGAACCTTACTCTTGATCCGTCCCTGATTGGTTGGAATGGAAGGATGGAAAATAATTCTTCAAAATAAACCATCGACAAGAGCTTTAGGCTTTTTTTTTCTTCTTCAAAGACAAATTTCATCTGGGTCAAATTTTCACTTAAAAAACGTACAAATGTTCATCCATACCCACAATACCCTGGCCGTGAAACCTAGTTGCAACCTATTTTCCGATTTGAATAGGAAAAAATTAAATGTAACTAAATTTGTCATTACAAAATACCTATTACATAATGTGATTTTTTCATTTAATTTCTTTTGTGGATTGGTTCGACCTTCTCGCAAAGGCCAGGATCTTTTTGAAAGCGCGCACTGCCACGCTGCCAAAAGTTGCCGATCCCGGACCAAGTTGTTCTTTAAATAAACTTTAAATATCGCAATTTCGTCAATAAGTGCAGTATGTAAACTGGTGTCTCTCTTTTGAGGAACCTGCTTGGATATGTGATAATTGAGAAACCTTTTAAAAATTCTGGATCAAGGTGAAAATTACTTTTTCTAAGACTATGGGAATGAACTGAAATTCCTTTGGAAAATTTTTCAAATTCTTTTTTCATCAAATATTTTGAATAGCACTCTAAAAACGATAAAAAGATTTTGAAATTACAAATGAAGGGAATCGCCGCGAGATAATTTGGAACAGACTTTTGGTCGTTCTATATAGGTGACCTTACTCAGTGCCGGATTTAGGGGAAGGCTTAGCAGGCCCCACGCAAAGAGCCTCTTATTTGTTATATTTGATGACAGGGCAAGATCTAGAGTTCTTAAAGTGTAAACCTTACTTAAATAGACATCATTAAGTAATGCACGCAAAAAAAGATAGTAATTAAAAACAACTGGTTTCTAAGAGTAACGGCAAATCTTAATTGTTATGAAGAATGTATCTAGCTCACGTCTTTTTGTTTAAGTAAGGTTTACACTTAAAGAGCCTTACTCTAGATCCGTCCCTGCTAAAATTTGTAAATGTATTGACAATAAAACAACTGTAGTATTAAAACTCAATTTAAATATCTTATTGTTAATTGGTTGTTTAGGAGAAAAAATGAAAAATATATTTTTGGGCTTAATTAGCAGAAATAAGCCATAATTAGATTTTTATACCATTTAGGCAATTTCAAAGAGAAAGGATACATTGGTCACACTCTTTTGAGGAACCTGTTTGGATATGTAATAATTGAGGAACCTTTTGAAAATTATGCATCAAAGTGAAAATTACTTTTTCTGAGACTTTTGGTTCGAGCTCAGATCTAGATTCAGTGGCGGTTCTGGAGTGTCTTCAGCGTCTTCGTGCAGCGGTATATATTTTGGCCAATAACGCCCCCTCCCCCCTCCGTAGGGGAAGAAATAAGCAAAATTAGGAAGAAAATGGAAGAAATAAAGAGATTTCTATTGTTTTGCACCATAAAGCGCAAAATAGAGAAATAGCGGGGGAAGATATAAGAAATTTTGACCAAAATATTTACCGTTGTCTTCGTGAAGACACTCATTTTTGATAAAAGCAATTCTTTTTGGCAGTACTTTTTATCATTTAAGACTAAGTTGGCCCTATAAATTGTTAAACTGAGTTCAATGCGTTTCCATGGTTTCAATTTTAAATTTCCCTATAGCTAAGGGGCCGTCGATAAATTGAATCCGTAATTCTTAACAGCCTTTGGCTGTTAAAATTTTACCAAATTTATCAAATTTTTTTTACTAAAATCCTCCCATTTTTAAAAACCTCATCAAACGTGATTTTCTCGCAAAAGGATTATGCAAAAAGCTATTCT
>JAUKPT010005397.1:0-10454 GCA_032273505.1 Nanomia bijuga | reverse complement strand
TAAAATTTCATTTTAAACCGATATCAATTCCCTCTGAAAAAATTAGATCAAGAAAATACCAGGAATGTACTTTCCGTGAAAAAACATGCACGATGGCATGGCCTGTAGTTAAGGACGCCATGATTGTGACTGAAATAGTTGTTTTAACCTTACTTATGTTTGCATCCCTCTCTCAAGATTGCATGGGCCGTTTGTTTTTTACTTTAAATTTGCAAAAACTCGCCTTAACCCTATTTTGACTTGGGTGGGGAGAAGATTACACCCCCCTAGTGGTTTTTGTCCAATAACTCAAAAATGGGACAAGATTACGCCCATTATTTTCTGACTTTTAGTTTTATCTAGTTTAACATCTTTTTGCAAGGTTTTAGGTCAATTGGACCATCTTGTCTGAAGTTAGAGGACTTTTATCATTTGTTGGTACGAATTTTCCTATATTTTCAATACATTTTAACCAAAAACAAAACACCTGTTATCTTTTGTTTGGATAATTGATATGAGGCTATTCTTTTCAAGATATGCTTATGGTGTTATGAGAAACACCTCCAACAGTTATTTTGAAATTCTATTTGCACTTGGTAGGTTTTTCCCTATAATGATGTCATCGGGAAAAAGAGCTGACGTCAGCAAAATATCGGGTACTTTTTATTTATTTTTCTGGTATATCTTATAAAGGACTATTACCATGTTTTAGCTTAATTGCTTCATTTTTAAAGACTTTAGAGAAGGGATGGGGGGGGGCGGAATCCGCTCCTTCAGTCTCATAGCACTCAAAAAAGCCCAGTCCAAAAAGGGTTAAGGTACGTTTTTTTGTTTGTCTAGTTTTAATGGGATCTTTAACATATCAAAGAATCAAAATTTAGTACAGTTCCCCTCTAAATCTTTTAATCCACTCCCCCACAAAGAAAAAACTTGTGACCATCCTGTTGCTTCATTTCTCAACATCTCAAGCCAAAATTTGATGCATATGCATGTGCATTTGTGCAGGGAATACAATGCATGCTTTTCATTTCCCACAACCAACCCAATAAACCCATTATTTTTTACTTGTGTTAAACTTCTTCTCGTACACAAATTTATTTATATAATGCTATTCTTTGATGCAAAAGATATTTTTCCGCTTTTGGTTCTTTTATTTTGTACGAAAGTTGATGTACTTGGAAATCGTAAAATAGCTTTCACAAATTCCAAATGTATTTTTCTCTCAAAGACAGACTTTTTATCTTTTCATCTAATAAGCTCTTTTTTAAGTATTCTTTCAAAGAAGTTCTGATTCTGGAGAAAAATAATACTGACTAACTAGCATTCTGGTAAAATGAAGACTCTTTTATTGAAGGACGTCCTACATTTCCACTCAAAAATACATATTTATTTATTGTTCTTCTAAATCTTTTAAGCAAACAAGGTATCATAGTGAACATGAGGAACGTAACACCTCATCAATAATGGTTCACTACTGACAACTGTAATCTGTCTCCTAATTCCTTCAGTATGTATCTCTGATCATATGGTCTTTCACACGTGTCAATTGTCTGCCCTATCATCTTTCGTCTAGTCACGTGATGATGAAAAACCAATCAGATAAAACAAATGAAAAACCAATTATTTAAAAACTCAATTTTTTCTTCATCTTTTTTGAAATGAATCGTCTCACTAAAAGCTCTATGGTGACTCATAAAATAAAAATATGGGGGGGGGGGAGTTAACATTTCATGTGACAGTAGATTAAAGCCGAATTTTATTTCCGTGAATAGATTTTTGAAAAAGATTAAACATAATTTCCGGACTTGATTTCAGGAAAAAGAAGAGGATTCACGCCAACCTGTGACAACACGGTGACCTGTGAATTGTGAAAAAATGGACTGTTTAAATAAGAATTTGTTTTCCCCGACGATATCACGAGTTCATAAGTTCATGGTCTGGTTTCAGATGCCTTGGTATTAAGAATAAGAATTCATAGCATGAAATTGGGTAGTTGATCGATGGTTGACTATAGTACTATGATCTCGATAACTACAACAGACAACAGACTCCAACTGATTGGAGAATAGTGTTCTAAGTCAATTAAATAATGATGATACATACAGAGCGTTGCTTAACTACTGGAGATTGGCTTCTTTCTCCCGTTTTTCCTTTAATATCTACACGTTAGGACCCTTACAAGATGTACAACCTTAACGCTTTGACCCCTTCAGACCCCGTGCCAATGCTGTTAGGTTGGTGACATCGAGACAAGTTAATTATGACGGATTTCATATCATCATAAAGAAGAATATATAGAATATAAGGGAATGTTTGAATTTTTAAGTGAATCAATTGTACACAATTGACCTATCGAACCGAGGGGTAAATCACTGTTGAAAACTCTCGTACACCTTAAATCAAATTCCTATTGTATTTTTAGAAATTCCATTAAAAATTAATTTGTTTAAACATAACTCTCGTACACTTTTGAAGAGAGTGATTTACCCCTTGTATTGAAAATGCGCAAAAATAAGTTTGCTGATTGAATTAAGTAGTGGTTATCTGACAAATTAAAGAGAACTGGAATGGAAGATATATTACAGGAGGAGCATGATAAATCGTTAATGATATATAAAATTTGTGATAACGGCCGAATTCACTCAAAATTCAAAGTCTACCATCACAAGTACTTTACACGCATGTATCCGATTAATGTTATCTAGCTTTCAATATATCTGATTTCAAATTGTTGGCTCCACTCTGTAACGAACTCATAAATTTGACAGCATTTAGTGTTGGGTATCCGAAGCTTTAACCGCTAGACTGATTATGAGCTGTAAAAGTATCTGACGTATTAAAGCAGGAAAATTGTAATTGAGACTCCGATACAACAAAATAACACTCGACACAAGTGTCCTGTGTAAAGACATCGTCTATGAAAAAATAAATGTACAACCAAATTTTATTAGGTAATAAAACAATTTTGATACCTTTTAAATCTATATATACTATGAAAACCAACAGAATTTTTGTTTTTAATCCAAAGTTGCTAATTTTTGTTAAAAATGTCATCTTTAGTAAAACCACTAGAATTTAATCTGACTTACTGTTTACTCATAAAAACCATCAAATTTATGTTGTAGAGCTATATATGATTTCTATTTTAAAAACAAAAATAAGCCTTTGCGTGGAAGTATATTCTGTCTAGAGAATTCTAGGAATTATTTTGTGGAATCGATTTCATTTCTAATAATAAATACCTACGACAACGCCCTTTGCGCGCCATGATGTATAGAAGCAATATTGTTACGAAAATGAAAATAAAAATATTCTTCTATTTCCTTAGTTAATAGTCCATTAGACTGTTTAAAAGAGATGTTTTTGTTGAGCTTAAGTTATGACAATAAAGAAATGGCTGCGCTATACTGATGTTGTTAGATCAGAGAGTAACTAAATGTAAAGATCGTTACTATACCTAAAGAACGTTACTGCACCTTGATTGGAACTAAGAAACATGCAGTTTCAGCTAAGGTACAGTCGTCTTCACTAAGACAAATTTTGATCTGTTGTTAAAGTAAGCAACTAAAATGCAATTTTATACAATTTATGTTGTGTCTTTTGCAGTTTGAGTACTAAATTTTGCCATGAAGATTAATCAACTTGAGTCCTAAAGTTGGTTAAATTTTTAATTTTTTGATAAAAATCGTGTATTCAAAGTGTAATTGGTTTTCTTTATCCCTCCATGTCTTCACATTCATTAACAAGGTTCAAGGAGATATCTTTTTCTATTAAAATTCGCAAGTGAATTTCAATGACATCTAAGTAAAAATGGTAAGTAAATCAGAGTCAAAAGAACTAGTTTACCAATTTGCACAATTGTATGCCTTTTTTCGACTACATATGAATACAACTACAGAATGCTATTGTTTTTATTTTCGACAATACTTGGTTTAAATTAAGTTGGCTGTAACCCAGGGAACACCGTTGAACTTTACCCCGATCATAAGTTAATAAAAGTTATATTACATAATATATGATACTATGTATTTTGCAAAGGGACTGCAAATTGCTAGTCTTTTTCATTTGAATAATTAAATGATCAAAAAATCTGTTAAAAAAGATGACCTCTTTAAATATATTCTTTTGTACTTCTCAAACTGTGGTCCCTCTGTCGCCCATTGACTGCGAAGTTTATCAAGAGAACTACGGAAATGTCATCGTGCCAATGACAAAATTTCCATCGTTTCTATAGCCGCCAACTTGAAGAGTTGAAGCACTAGCATTCTGTAGTCCATTCACATGTACAATACTTTGGTAAAACTCTTCGGTACTTTTCCACATTTCCCCCGCCACCATTGTTCTAATTTTTTGCCGTAAAGGTATTCCCCCGCCAATCGAAAGTTGATTCAAAACTCTTTTAACATATGAATATACATAATTTGCATATCAAATGAGATGGTGGCTAGTCTATGTGTTGTAATGCATTTATTTTAATTTCTTAATTTTTAAAAAAAAACAGAAGTTTTTTATATCTTGTTTCTTTTAATATAAATGGATTATTATTTTTCATTTGTCTTTCTTCTTTTGATATAATAATAGATCTTTAAATTTGTGTCAGTAGACTTTCGTTTGAAATCAAAATAATAATCATATATTGATTGGCGGGGGAATAATTTTAAAATCCGAGGTGGCGGGGGAAATGTGGAAAAGTACCAATTAATCTTTCTTAAGTCAGAAAATAAATAAAGAATGATTTTCTAATTTTGATACAATCAAATATCGTGACAACTCAAACGCCAAATTTTGCTATAGTTATTATGATAAAGTATGACATTTCTGAAATATGTTTTCTTTCATTCAACCATAGACTGAATATGCCTGGAAAGATTAATCCAAATTTTTCAATTTTTTTTCATGCCATACCGAAAATAACAATTTTTTAGCCGCCGTTATAATCAGATACTGTTAAATACTAAACAAATCATATTATGGTTATAGGTTTTATTCATGTAGCAAAACAGGATAAAAGGAATCACTTTTTAAAAAATTCCTACTGTTTAACTTTAAAATAGAATAACAGTTATTTCCTAGAGATTAGTACTAGCTAAAATAGATTATTTGAAACATTTTTTGATTCGATGTACATCATTTTGGGTATTGAATTATTTTTGAACAAATGTTTTCTTTTTTAGATACATCGGGAGAATCCAAGAGAATTTTCCAGCAGTCGTTTCCTATTATTATTCTTGAAAGATATATTTCAACATAGGGAGAGTAGGCGAGATGACTTAAAAAGAGAAATTTCAAGATTTTCAAGAATCTCGAATTATCGCTGTGTATGTTGTGATCTGCAACTTGCTGTTGATGGAATGAATGGACTTCTAACAGCCAAGCTGTTCCAAAACAAATATTTCTTGGTTTTGATCTGTTCAACGATACATAAATCATGAACTTCTTGATATTTTCTATATTAAATATATTGGTCATGGTTGGTAATCTTAATTCTTTGATAACGATTCTTCCTCATTCAGTTTTCATTACTACTTTTATTCAATAGATTTCTTTTCATCTAGTATGTTTGAAGAGATATCAAATTTGAAATTCAAATTCAAAGTGGGATTCGGGGTAAACAATTGTCGTTTCTTATTCCTGATAGAAGGATAGTATGATAGAAGAATAGTACTGAATTTGAGGCTTAATGCTCATAACAGAGAAGAAGGTATATGACTAATTTTAACAATCTATATATTTTCTTTATCATATGTCCATCGAATAGCATTAGATTGCAAATTGGGTTTGAAATTCTCGATTACTTAAATTAATCTAAAGTTTGCTATTCGAGAGATTTACCCCTTTTTGTAGCACTAGCTATGACACTTCTAAAGAAAACTGTGTAAGCAATATCTCATACAGATCCAAAATTGTACATTAGTGTTAAATCCCTTCATCTTGACCATTTGCCAAAAATATTTTTGTCATATATTCCTTCTCAATAAACAATTTATGTCTTTTCAAGAGAAAAGATTTGTCATGGTGGGTCGGACATATTTTACAATAATATCGTCTCTAGACTTCCTGCTATGCGTACACAGTTTTCTTTTTTCTCCTATATAAAACATGAACGTCTTAATTTACTTCCCCGCTGTTCGCATCAATGAGATTTTACATTTCTGATGCTCTTCTGATATATTAAAAAGATTATGCGTACAACTACTGGTTAATAGAAAATAATTCCAAAACCGCTTAAAGTATATGTATCAAAATAGGTGAATGGTGAAATGCAAGCTAAGAAAAATACGTAGTTGTGAGTTTGGTTTTACAAAATTATTTTGATTAGAGTGAAATGGCTATTGTCATATTTTTTTTTTTGCGACATTGTATGTCATCATGAATCAATGATTGTAGCTATGGTCGCCCTATATTTGTTTATTATTTAGGCTTCAGCATTTTATTGATTGTGGTGTATTGATAGCCCTGGACATTTATAGACTATAATTGGAGAAATTCTGTCTGGTTCATACGTATGATTGTTTCTCTTTTGATGAGTTTTGTAAGCTACTCTGTTGTTTGCAGAGAAATGTTTTGATGGGAATAACATTGGGCATTTTAAGTGGACTTGAGGACGTAACGCACTTTTGATAAAATTTCCCTCTTCCCCTACTCCCTTCCAATAAGGAAAAAGTATGATTTTAAATAGGGCGTAGCAAAATGGGACCACCCCTAACCCCTTTGAGCGTTACGTAACATGCAACGAATGCTCCCCTTAATGATTGACCTCAATTTTAAAAACCTCAAGTAGCACAGTTATTTAAGTTATTTAAATGAATTTTAAAAACTTGGTGTTTTTTATCAAAACTGTAGTAACTTTAATAACCCTTCGTCCATTTGGATTTAAATGCATATGTATACCAAATATGTACTTCAAATACAATCACTTTCTTTAAGTAGTTGAAACTTGTATGGATAATGTCAAATCACTTCATTTTGATAGTTAACGTGTTTGTACATGATTGGCATACACTTACCACTCCCAAAAAGTTGTTTCGAAATTTTGTGCAACCCAGGAAGCCTTTTATCGAGATCAAAATGCAGATAAGAACGTATATGTGCCCCAAATACTATAATAGACTTTTTTAGATTATCAACCCATATTCAAACATGTCTTTCAGCTCCTATTGTTATAATATTAGCTGTTGCCAGTACTTTTCAAAGAGATTTGTGACTGTTTGACTGTATTCCGATCTTATCTCTTCACAAAAAAGATTCAAATAAGTTGAAACTTGATAAAGATTTAATGCTCTCTTAGTTTTAAAAGCAAAAATTATAATATTCGAATCATTATTTTGTTAATATAAGCACTGAAATTCCAGTATGATATTTGTGCATTTGGGGCAGATGAGCTCCTGTAAAGGTAAGAAAAGAACATTTTTCATGCATATTCTCTCCTTTAGAAACAGCTTTTTGTCCAACGTTTGAAGAAGGATTGGGTTGGGATGTCGGTTGTCAAAATTTTTTTCGCGAGTAGGGACAAGAAATATTCTTGGTAGAAAATACTTCGACGCCTTTTTGGTGGACATTGAAGAAGCCTCGAAATTTCAAGTTTGATTGATAACTAAATTTTTCATTTCGTCTAGACAAGAAAATCATAAACACAACCAAAGTAAACTTGGACTATAATTCATTTGGATGAAAAAATGATGGAAAAACTTGGCGTACTTGAAAGCATTCTGAAGCATACAGAATCTTCAAGTGGAAACAGTCGGAGTTTTAATAACCTCGACGAGTTGACGGAGATCAGTGAAGACCGAAACGTAATATTACAAATCAAATTGGAAAAGGGTCAGGAAAACATCAAAATAAAAAGTAAAGATGAAATTCGTTTAGAGGATTGTCATTCCCGAGCGATGAGTAATGGATGCGATTATAAACCACCATCTTACCAAACGTACAATTTCGCTCTGTGTCTAGATCGAAGCGATAAGATTAAACATAGAGATGAAGAGTTGGAACCAGCCCTTTCACCGAAACCCTCCCGCCACATACGCAAACTGAGCGAGGATATTCCAATAAAAAAGCATTCGTTGAGTGCGCCATTTAACTACAGTCGAACTCCATCACCAAGGTTACGGTCGAGATCAAATCTCTCTCCGTCCCCCCGCTTAAGCCCTTTCCCTTCAAATAGATCAAACCCGCGTTCTTTACGCGCAAGCCCTGTGCCATCACCTCGGCCTAGTCCTCAACCATCACCACTTCCTATTCATAGGCTTTCGCCACACGGGTGCAGTCACACATCCCTTGAAACAAGTCCTGCACCTGTGCGTCGTATAAGCCTCACTGCATCTCCACGTTTACAAAATAAAATCGAAAAAAAGAATCGAAGGGTTGGTTTTTCACAAAACGAAGATGAAAATGAGCAGAACAAGAACAAAGAAGGGACAAAGAAGACAGTTCCAGTGAAACAAAGGAAATACAGTCTACCGTTTTTCAAAAACGATAAAAAAGAAGTTGAAAAACCAACACATAAAAAACATACGAGGAGTATATCAACAGTAGAAGTGCCACGTCAGCAAAATGATTTTTACTTGGAATATGACGTCAATACAAATCGAAAAAAAAGTTGTATCGCGCTTACAAACCCTGCATTAGAAAACAAAAGAACATTAAAAGAATCTGTCGAGGAGTGTACGAATTTAGTTAAAGCGATCGAAATCGCGGCGTATGAAATCGCTGAACGCGAGAACAAGAAAAAACGTAAGCAGTCCAAACATGACTTGAACAATGCCGTGCCAGATGATTCGGTGAAAGCTGCGCTAGAAGAATACAAAAAGTCCGAGATCATGATTTCGACGGACGACCGTCTAGATTGTAGAAGGCGAGGTATTGCGGAGAGATGTGAACTAGAACGAGAGTTAGTGAAACAGTCCGTCAAATATTTGATTCAAAATGAATTTATTACGTTGTATAAAGATTAAATGGATATGACATGATATTTTCTGATACTTTATTTAAAAACAAATTAAATTTTATAGGGCGTCTAGAGACAATTGAGGTATACAGGGGTCGAAATAAGAATTTGCGATTTTGGCTCATTGTATTCTTTAAAATGTTCATTATCATCAGTCATTTTTCCTTTTCCATTCCCGCTTGAAAATGCTCATGAGAAGGGAAAGAAAGAATTAAAGAAAAATGGTTACTATAGAGTGAGGACTTAAACAATATATAAACAATTAAGTCCTAGAGCAAAGATTAATTTTCTTACTTTACGTAATTTTTTTTTTGTGACATTAGATTTTCTGTCGAGGATTTGATTAGGCTTTAGCCGGGCGCCGAAGCTTCTTCTTTTTGTTTAGTGCGTTAGCCAGAATAATCAGTGGCGTCGCGAAGGATGAAAAGTGCGTGTGTGTGTGTGTGTGTGTGGGGGGGGGTGTACAAACGAAGCGAGATCCGACAGTTTAATAACCATTTTTTTATTGTCGTTAAGATAGCCTCAAGTAACCTCTGCTTTAGAAAAATATCCGACAAAGGTAAATAAAAATCCAACAACTTAGGCCAAAAATCCAATAAAATTAGCCAAAATGCGACAAAATTAGCAAAAAATCTGACAACATTAGCCAAATATCCGATAACACAAGCCAAAAACCCATGATAAAAAGCATGATAAAAAGTGGGTTGGAGGTGTAACACCACCACCCCCCCCCCCCACACACACACACACACACACACACACACACTCAAGCGAAGGTCTTTCCTAGGAGGAAATAGCAAGAAAGACAAAATCCCGCCTCCCCCTTTTATTGAATGATATTAGATAATAATATCGGATATAAATAATGTCTCGTCTGCAAGCCAGTATGGTATCTATGTTTTATCCACGCCGGAATTTACGCCAAAAGCATCGTTTCTAAACAATAGATCTATTGTTTATTCCTTTTCTGATGTCTAGGAAAAAAACAAAAAAAGTAAAATTGAAACATTTAAATAAAGAGAAAAATATAGCTAAATCCTTACGAGTGAGTCTGTTATATATTTGTTTTAGAATAGTTGTACATGGTAATCTCTTTTTGAGACAGACTGGATTCATTTATCTTTTAAATGATATTGGAAGAAATATAATGAGGAACCTTTTTCGAGGAAGGTGAAATGGGAAATATTTGTTCAAGAAAGATTTTTGAGATTGAAATGAAGCCTCAAAACATAATCTGAGAATTCTATATCTACCTCACCCTGAGTCAGTGACCCGGTGGTATGGTCAATTCTCACCGGAACAACCATGTCTTGGGATATTTTTGCCAGGTCAAAAATTTGAAAGAAGAATTACACCATGTCACATGAAGTTCTCACTAGACTGGCTTACAGTTCGTAGAAAGTTGCATGCCTACTAATCAGAAAATACAAATGTATAGAAATCAGAGGTGTCTGGCTTCATGCTGATTGGGGCAAACATGGCCAACTATATACACGGCCATATATGTCACTGACAGGTTTTTTATAAC
>JAUKPT010005396.1:0-10455 GCA_032273505.1 Nanomia bijuga | reverse complement strand
GAAAAAACGCACAAACACACACAAGTACACACATCAGTAAAGTTAGAGTAAATTTATAGGATCAGCATCCTACACCATTACATCAGCTTGCAGTGTATTTTCACTGTTCGAAATACAAGATTTTTTCGGAGCCATAAGTTTTTACATACTATTTGGACCACTGTATTCTATTAAAGATTTCCTGTAAGATTGTAAAACCCTCCGGCAGAAATATGTAAAATGCAGGGTTTGCCTATTATATGTTCAGGCTAATTGAATATAAACTCATGTATTATGAACACTATATTATCACTTCCAACATCTAATAACTGATTGTATGTATACTTGCACAATCTTAAAAAAATCATTACATAAATTGATAAAATTTTCATACTCAAAAAAATCTGTATAAACTTAAATAAAATTTGCTTTTCAAAACATGATATATATGTACAGACACAACAAAATTCAATGAAAATTCCTACAACTAACTAACTAAAAGAATTCTTGACCATAATTTTCAATTTGTCATATAATTTTCCAGTAATTTGTAAACAGCCTATTTATAGACATATAGTTGGCAAAGATATTTGCACTTTATTTACAGGATATTTCTTGAGGTAGTCTTGTTTTATATACTAATCCAGATTCAATAAACGGCCCAAGAAATTAATTTAGTGATATTCATTGACAAATTGAAGAAAATGTATTAAGCATTCCTTCTCAAACTACCAAAATAAATAAATTTCAAACCACCTCTATATCAAAGGTCTTTTCCCAGATCCCACTTAGTTCTGATTATCATCTTTGTCCTGTAGATGAGTAGATAGACCACACTGGTCAATAGACAGAAATGGAAAATATAAAAAATAAAATTGACGAAATATTGATGTTTTTAGTCCTTTACAAACCAAAACCTGACAAGACTGTGAGATCTAGAAAAGAAACCCATCTTAAATCATAAATATTCAAATCATTTATTAGAAACACTACGAAGAGTCTTATTCTCTTCAGCTGTAGCCACATCAACAAAATTTGATTTTGTTGAAGATGTAGATTGGAAAGAGGATTCAAGTTCATTGGTCAGAGTATCTTTTGTATCGTTTAGGTCTAGTATACCAATCCCTGTTCCAATAGATGATGTACTTTGTTGGAATCGGATAAAATTGTTTCGGAAATTTACAAGGGAAATACCAGATCCATTAAGGGGTGTCGTACAACGAGATGCACTTAGATCACATTGATCGAGTAGTTGTAGTAATTCGTGATCACTAGGACCAAGCTGTGCGGCAGAATCAGGTATTTTAGATGAGCGATCAATTGCTGTTGTTATGTCCCACATCTGAATCCCTCCGTTCCCATGCCCAGTGATTAAGAATCGTCTAGGACGAGAACCCATCCTAGCAGCAGCATCACATTCATGAATTGTAAATGATGTAATACGACTTCCATCCACGCTTTTACATGTCATCAAACGCCGACCTGTTGCGCATAATCGCACATATATTTGATCGATATCTGGAACAACTTTCTGTACAAATAACAAAATCTCATCACGATCACCATACGGCCCAATTGAATTTCCCGCATGAAAACTTGGGTGTGATTTTCCTTCATCTAGTGCAACAACATTAAAAGAGGCAAGAGAAGTTGGCCCAGGTTGAGTTGAAATCATTCCTCGGAATCTTGTCACATTCCATGTGCGAACATGATTGTACTCAGAACACACAGAAATTAAATGTTTTTCGCTTAAAATGACACTTGAAACACTGCTTTTGTGAACGGTAAAAGTCTGGAATAATTGAGGACCACTACTTATAGTTTCAGGGTGATGAACAATAACACGAACAGCTCCAGAACTTGTTCCATACGCAATTTCAATCCAGTTTCCACTAAATGTAGCCCGAGGTGTAAGATGAACAGAAAGTGCAGTAATAGAATCACCAGTTGGATCTTTAAATAGTTCAGTGACAAGCAAGTCGTTGTCCTTCATTCGCAGAGGAAACTTTTCTAAATCAACATAGGAAATAATACCATTAGTTCCACCTAGTAAGAGAAATGATCCTGCTGTGTTGTGACTTGAAATTGGCATAACATCTTGTCTACGCCAACTTTGTGTCATTGCGTTCCAAACACCAATTTTACCAGTGTAACTCAAACTAACCAATTGTCCACCAATAAAAGACAAAGCATCAACATTAACAGTTAAATTAAAAAATCCAATCTCGTTATTGCGTTCAAAATCCCACAACTGTATTTTTGTACCAAAAGAAATAGCAAGTAGTTTACCACCAAGAGACCCAGGCATTTTAATGTTAATACAAATTTTCTCAACGTTATATTCTAAATAAGGTGTACTAAACATGAGTTCCCACCCAACTGAATCTTCGAGACGAAAACAACAAACACAATGAGCGTATGCTACCGCTAAAACATTATGATGCCCACGTATGATTAACACTTTTCGTGGATCTAAATCATCAAATCTCAAGTTCGGTTCAGATGCAGCACTTTTTATAATTTCTGGGATGTGAACAGCATTCTCAGAATAATTCATCACAGAAGATACTGAACCACGTTTTGAATTTCTTTTTAAGAGTGGATTCTCTGGTAGATCAGGAGGATTCAAATGACCACAAAATAAAAGGTCACCGCAAGGACTATTCAGTAAGTCTTTGCAAAGAGTAAGTCTGCGCACAATTGGGGTGATCCCATAAAACTGTGCTTCATGAAGCACAACAGATGGGTCCACCCCACGTAAACCAAAGTCTCTAGTACGCAAAAAATTCAATATAGGTACAAAGGCTTCTGGATCACGATCAATAAAATAAGCACCAGTACCATCCTTAATTGAAGAAATTCTTCCACTCAGAAGGCATGAAAAGAACGAATCTGGAATCCATGTCAATGTTGATTTTGATGTAGCGAAGCGCTGTCCTCCAACATTCAGGTTTATTATTTCCCCATCGGTAGAACTCATTGTTTTTTCTCAACTCACTCTGCATTAAATATGTATACTTAGTCTAAAATAAAAAAAAAAGAATATAATTATGAACCACTGATTGAACTACCTGGCTGTATTCATTTTTTTCCAAGCAGAAAAACCACCAGTACCTGATAGATATCATAATTTTGTATCATAATATGCAATATCAGCAAAAACTAATGATTCAAACTTGATAAAGGGGCTGAATACCTTAAATATGGGCCATTTTGGGCTAAGTTTCAAAGAAGACTAGTATTATGCAAGAAATCTAAGAAATCTAATGATTTGTTACTGAGAAAAATCTTTTTAACATATAAATTGTTGAGTGTTATTTGTAGTATTTTTTCTTAAGTTTAGCCTTTTTGTTTTGAATATTATAAATTAGAATTTAGTCAAGGATATAAAACATCATATGCTTACTTAAAAATATATTTGAAAAGGGAAAAACGAGTGTGTACGTAGAATTTGACTTTTATTGAGCTAACATTTTATAAGTTTAACAAATTATTTTATTGACCAAACATATCTTAAACACGAAAGTACATCATAATCATTAACAGTTTAAACATTACATGTTATAATAAGCTGGCGTACGCGTGTATATGCTTATCAGTTGTATTTTTTAATTCAGAATTTTGTAAGCTCATTTTTAAAAATACCCTCGTATAAAAACGAACATACAAATACGCATGCGTACGCTCATTTTTTGTATGCTTGTATACGCACAAATGAACGCACAAATCAATGTGCAGTTTGGTGTAGTCTGTACTGTATATGCATAGCTGCATCTGGCTGCATAGGTGTGAGAGAGAAGGTTTTCATAAACATTATCCTTCTTAATTCAGTGTTCACATAATTCAATATCTCTAACATTTAATTTATCTTTATCATACTTCCTCTCAGCCATTAACTCCAGTCGATAGACCTTCGCACGATTTACATCAATTTCATTTTGTTGTGGAGCAACATCACGAGTTGAGATAATTGTCTGGTCAGGATCAACAACAAAAAATACAACAATTCTACGAGAGGAAGCCTTCTTCATTGAGTTATTAATAAATCTACTAATCTTATGAATATGGCAGTTGGGAAACACTAATAAATAACCTTCTTCTGTTGGAAATCTTCCTAAAGGAACAAAACCATCAAATGCTATGTGGTTTATAACATTTGGACGTGTTTGAGGGACACCATATAATACTTTGTTTCTTTCGGCGAGAGTGAATGCTCTTTTAAATTGCAAATCTCCACCTGATATGTCATCATCTCTGTCAAGAAAGTAAATTCCTAAAATAGAAAAAATTCTTGATTTTATTAAGGGATTGCTTACAAATTAAAGGTCAATTTAAGATTTAAACTCACAACATGAAGCTTCTGGCCGGTTGCATTCAGAACAACATCATTTAATGTTTTGTCATTTCAGTATCAGGATTTCTTTAAGAAACAAGGTTTGATCAGATGATCAAACCTTGCTACTTAAAGAAATCCTGATAAACATTTTAATACTTGGTTGAGGGCTGGTTGGAAGCATGTTGGTACACAGTACTATCAAATATAAAAAAAACACTGAATAAGAGATTATCTAGTGTTGAGGGAGTATAAAGGTCTTAAAATCAACTTAAATATTTTTGTTAGTTTAAATAGCCACAATGAGAGGTACACTAGAAAATAACTAAAATTGATGCAAATTGTGATGCATTTTCAACAAACAAAATTGATTCACTGTCGGTAAAATTTTCCATTTCGCACTCATTCATTGTCCAAACAGGAAATGGAACTCAACCCACCTGACATGACTATGTGTTCATGTGACATTCCTTCTGCATGCCACACACCTTCATAACTCTGTCCTGGCTGCAATGTATAATCCACTATCTTGACAATGACTTGTAACTCGCGTCCTTGAAAACTAACTTCAACTTTTTCATCAGATTCTTCTTCTTTTTCATTGTAGTAATCATTGTCCTTTCCTTGATAAAACCTTGTTGTTTTGATGTAAGACCACACTTCTTCTAGATAAGGTAAGAAAACATTAAAAAGACACTCTAAATCTGTATACAATTCAGGAAATTTTGTACGATCTAAATTATTTATGTACTCCATTATCGTACACTTGCCATCCTTTGAAATATCAAAGGGAGTAGGTAGCCACTGATATTCGGAGACTTCGTAATTTCTTCCCCAATAATCTTTCTTCTCAACATTTTTACTTTTTGCAAATTGTTTCCTACCAGTTTTGAATTTACTCACATCTTTAATATAACTATAAAGAGCAGGGTGCACCAGATCACGAACAATATCATTTGAGTTTGGATGGTAATCAATAGCTATATTTTTCGCTAAATGATCAATATTCTTTCGTAATGAATCCTGAAGTGTAACATCCACTTTTTCACAAGTGTAACAAACCCCTTCATAAACAGTGGCGCTCATATAGTCTTCCCAAATTTTCGTAAATGGTGATTCTATTGTTTCACCAAAATGCCTACCTACATACCCCACGTGAATTCGATAATAAACATTGATGAGAATAAAATCTTCAGTTTTGTTAACTATTTCATGATTGTTATACTTCATTTGTTTTATACTATTCACTGAAACCCATGCATCAAGTTTCTCCCTAATCAATTCCTCAGTTGTGTTGAATAATTTCATTGTTATTTTCAACTCAGCCACTTCATATTCATCATATTCATCTTCAGAATCTTGCTCATTTTCATCTTCTCTTTCTTCAGCAGCATCTCGTTCTTCTTTTGTACGCAGTTCTTTGTTCTCTACCTCAACGATTTCCACGTCAGGAACAGCTTTAACATTTTCATGGGAGAATTTCTCTCCGGGAAGATACATCTTATTTTCATTATCACTAGAAAACTTGATGATTAGCGATGCAAATCCACTTAATGCTAGGTTTGAAACTTCAATGCAATGATTCTTCTTTCCAGCCATTATGTCTACTGGATACATTAAACGAATAACAACAAATTAATCTATAAAACTGTTGGACCCAGAAGAAATGAAAAAATACATCAGAAAACATTATAACGGACTTAACATAGTCCCAACAACCCTAGGTTTAGAGGAGACCTATTGCAATGCCCCATCATAGGTGGGGCTTGAAAGATTTAACAAAATCATATCCTGTCCCATACAGGTAGGAGTTTATTTGTCATTTTGCAAATTAATTGGTTCAAACCAACATAAAAATTACAATGGCTTCATAGTATTTCATGATAAGTTCATGGCTTCTGCCCCCCTCCAAGGATTATAGGGGCAGCTGAAAATTGTTACCCTAATTATCTAAGTGGAGTGGTTGCGGAAGGTATACCATTGTATAAATAGTTTGGAACAATATTAGACCCACTGAGTGTATCAAAAAATAATTATTAAATCAATTAAGGGTTCAATTTGGGCCCTTATGTTGGGCCAAAAAATTGGGCAAAAACCAATGGACATCCTTTAGTAGTTCAATCTTGTTTAAAGCAATTATCATGTGCAATAAAAGAAAAATTGAGCTGAGATATTCGCCAAAAAAACAAATTTGAGGACATAATTTGGGAAAAATGAGCCAATTTTGAATCTGAAAAATTAGATAAAAAAAACAATTTTGAACAATTCTAACTAGACAAAGTAAATGTAAAGACCAAAATACAGTTTAGGGAAAAATTTAGGCCAAAAAGGACCAATTTTGAACCAGAAAGTCAGCGAGTCTAAAAAAAGCAATTTTAAATATCAATGCATTTGTAAAGAGAACATAGTTTATAAAGATTATCATTAATTATTAAAATCAATTTCATTTTATGATATAACAGGCATGAACAAACTGATGTACTTGAACCCTTTTCTGTGGGCTTGCAGTGTAATCATGATCAACCTCTCAATGGTGCGACCAAGAATCAATGTTTCAGTGTAGCATTATGAATACAACCATTCGGAGATATTGTGATTGAGAAAAAGAGATATTGTGATTGAGAGAAAAAAACATCAGAAAATATGATTTGATCATTACTAAATAGCAGGTCAACCGAATTGCCCCATGAGGGAAATTGGGAGAAAGTTGGTACCACATTTTGTAAAAATGAAATAGCTTCACGTTATTAGATTTCTAAAAACCCATTTAGCTAAAATCAATTTATTACATACACATCTTTTTCCTGTGTATGTGCAATATAAATATCATTGTGAACATGATTAGATCAAGATTATAAAAAATGTCACACTACATTCTTTTTCGCAGAACTCAAAATCATTAAAACAATTTTTAGGTGAAGCAATAAAATTCTTAGAGATGCAACAATCAACCAATCAATGAACAAACCTAACTACAGAAAGAGGAATTTTCTGAAGGACAATGAGAAGGGTTAGAAAGATAACACAAAATCTCTAACACAACCAATCCATATCAAAAAAAAAAAATTACAAATCAACATTTCTAAGGGTTGTGTGCCACAGAATACCAAATTTTAGGCCCAGTATCGAGACTATAATGATGTGTTGTTGCCTAAGGTATCATATAAAAGTGATTTACCTGTTTTATTGGCTGAAAATTGTAGTTGTAGTTCTAAGAGAAACTCTATTATAATTCTTAATTCTTAGTATGTAATTTTCATCCAACCAAGCAGATAATTTGAAGACAATCCCTAAAAGAAGTGGTTACGCTATCAGAATTTGATATCATCCTTCTAGTCTTGGTTTGAGAAATCAACTATTGAATCTTCAAATTACATTTTTCAAGTAATTGAAGAAAATAATCAAAAAAAATTCTGCTTGACAAAAAACTTCTTAAAAGGTATTCTTAACCCCCTCCACAGCCACAGCCCCACACTGACTTATCCAATCAAAATTAAATCGACATATTCAACCTTGTCTGACAATTTCTGACCATTTCCAATTGATCAGAATTCCTTGGAAAGTGTGGTGCCTTTGGCTTAAGGGCATATTCATAAAACAAAACATTATCATCTCAAGTCAAAAACTGCTAGCTTTGTGACACTACAGTAGACACAAAATTACCAATTTATTTTTTACAAACTTTCTCTCAATTAGCTTTGACAGTTGGGGATAGATAATGTACCTTGGGTAGCCAGTCAGTAGTAGACAATTTCTAATTATCAATCTAAGAAAAATTGATGTAAAAAAGCAAAAAAAAAAATTATTGCATCCATTGCATAATCCACATAGATGAAACAAGGTTAACATTTTTACAGAGGCATAACTCTATGTTTCATCCATGCATCAATTCTATCATTATGATGATAAAACTCATGTCAAAGTAAAAATTGAGTACGCTATAAAATATATATAAATACACAACTGATGCATTCAGTTAGTAATAAAGAATAAGTATTATTTACAATTAAAATATTATTTTTATAATAAAACATAGGAGGAAGTCTCCTCTATTTAAAATATGAAGAAACAAATGATTCAATAGTTTCTTGGAAGCTAAAATGATATTATCAGTAGAGGTTTCTAAAATATCAAGTTATGATTCTTATTGCTACTGACACTACTCTTATTGCAAACGACTTACCCTCCAATCAAAAATATAACAAAAAAAAATGTTATACCAATCCAAGGGTGTCGCTGACAAGAAAGAGGGCAGGGAATGCGTGGACATTTTTGATTTATGAAAATAAAATCATGCTGATTGACGAAAACAAGAAAAGTTCATTTCAAAAGTCTCATACAGACCATATATTTAGACTAAGTTGTATAGAGATTTTTGAAAAGAGAAAAATCGGAAGTAGCAAATTCATCAAAAGAAACCATTGATTACAAAAGTTCCTCAAGATGTCATTGATTTCTTGTAATTTTTTCTTTATTTCTTATCTAAAATTGTCTTATTTTTAAAGTTGACTTTTTAAAAGAACTGGACAGCAATATTATTTCTAGCTAAATTTTCACTAGTTATATGGAAAGTATGAAATTTTATTATGAAAAAATATATTTTGTTTCGCTTTTATCTTCAACAATCAAAGTTAAGAAGTGTTTTTTTTCCTTTTAAAAGAAAATATTTACAAATAGAAAAAAAAACCATAAAGCTGTACAATGGCCACAGCAAGGATTTACATTCTACTTTTTTAAGTGGATAGTGACAAGACTAATTTTGTGCACAAACAAGAAAGTATGAAAGTATACGTGTTGGGGGCTAATGTGAAATTGACTTATATGGCATTGTGTTCACCACCAGTGTTTTCATATAGATTTTTCACAAAAATTTAAATGTCAAAAACTATTTTGAGTACTGTATTTTTTAACATTACCATACTAGTCTGTTTTCATATCTCTTCATAAGACCCCCCCTTGACCACACCTCGTCATTTCTTGTCAAATCTAGTCAAAGCTCATCAAATCTTGTCAAAATCTCGTCAAAATCTCGTCAAAATCTCGTCAATTCTTGTAATTTCTCGTCTCAAAAGGAATGACAAGAAATGACGAGGTGGGGTCTGGGGGGATAGGAGATACATTGTGTTTTCCTTAAATCTTTTCTTTCCGAACACAAACAAGTTTCATTGATTTTCTCTAAGTTTAATATCTTTTAAATAAGTATTTTACTTACTGGCTAAAACAGATTCACTGCATAAAGATTCACTAAGTTTGTGAATACAACAGAAGATCCCTCTTTGCCACAAAAACAGCCTGCTTAAAAGTTCTTCTTCTTTTGTACCAGATAAAATGAAATATTGTTATGAAACATATTTCCTGTCAAAGAAGGAAAGTTTATCCACAAACATTTTGTGACTGGAACACATTATTTCTTTGTTCATCAACTCTTTGTTGCCACATTGCCATTTTTCGATCAATAGTACTCATGGAAAGAGCTTTCTTTCGTTTCTCAATGGGTCGCACAAATTGTTCTTGAGTTGGGTCAGACGTAACACTCAACGTCTCTTTACTGTGCAATTTGAAATGAATCGCAACGATAACCATGTATATACACAAAAGAAATATACAAGCAACAACAAACAAAACAATACCTTTGATTACCATTGAATTTCGTGTCTCAAATTTACATTCACATTTCAAACAGAAGGTCTCTTCTCTTTGCATGACATACTCACAGGTGCATTCTGAAGGATACGTTATATTGTTTACAATGACAATGTTACTATAATTTGCACCCTTCTCTTTTGGACAAATACATTTACATCGAATATCCGAAAAGCTGACAATATTTGCAAAAACACATGGTATAAGAATAATTCCAAGTACAGCTGCCAGTAACCAGTTCATTTTTCTTTTAACTCTAGAATAAATCAAAATGTATATAGTGAAGGCATTCAAATTACAGACATGGTTCTCAGGACTTGTGGGGAATGAAATCCCCTGACTTTTCCAGGTTTTCCTTGAACAAAAATTACAAAATCCCCAGACTTTTTGAGATTTTGGCTGGTCCCTCTAGATGCCCGTAAATTGCTATTCCAGCATGCTTTCAATGGATAATTGAACTGCACTAAGAGGTGTAGAAATTCAAATATTTATGTGAAATC
>JAUKPT010005395.1:0-10456 GCA_032273505.1 Nanomia bijuga | reverse complement strand
TTCTTTACAAGTCATTCTTTACAAAATTATTTTATTATGAATCAAACTAAAATTTTTTATTGAGTAAAAAAAAAAAAAAAAACGGTCCAAAAAGTGACCAAAATCACTGGTCGTCATATGTTTACGGTCCCAAAGAGAAAAAAAGCCGAGTGATTGAACAAAATAGACGAATGATCAAAATCGGAGTTTCAACGATTGTTTTTGCGCGGCCGGCGAAAGCGTAATTTCAATTGTTCACTAACGCTTATTCTTTTGAATCACCCGGCGAAAATGAAATTTTGAAAATTGGTAAGAAAAAGCACAAGCGAGGAAGATTTGAGGACCGTCAAATCACTAAAAGAATCTTCTTGTTCGAACTTAAAGAAGAAAACAAACTCATAACGAAAATCCAAGATAATGATCTTAGCGTATTACTAACTTTTTGTCAAATCATATCTTGAAAGTATATTTCTATTGGCTGAAAACGACATCATAAAATGTTTGTTTTATTCGTCATTATGTCATTATGTCATATCAGCCTCCAAACTAGACAGGTGAAATTCAACTGGAATTAAAGTGAAAGTTCCTGTTGATCTGGAATGGAGTTAAAGTGATTTTGAATGGAAATACGTCAAATTGTCATTATTTCAGATTAGTTTCCACCTCCAAACTAGACATATATTGTTTGGCACAGTAGTTACTAGACACGACGTCATGTCAAGCGATGAAATAAAAAGGGGCTGTCCAATCTTTTCGAAAGATTCACAAGTGAGGGAAGTCGGCGCCAGCTGATGTCAGCGCATACAATGCAAAGAAAATTCGGACCCCAGGGAGAAACTTTCACCAGGTTTCTATTAGATCTACTTTAAGACATTTCCTGTTAAAAAAAGAAAACCCTTACTTGCTTATGGGTCTCCTACATCTATCGCGTTTCAAAACTTTTCTATTGTTTAAATTTGATCTCTTCAAAAACTTTAGTGTAGACAGGTAAAATAGTTTAAAATCTTCAAGAAAAGTTTTGTAGTTCACTGTGAAACCATATGTTGATTAAGGGCTCGCTCCACGACACTTATGTTTTTCTATTTAGTATCCCGCAGTGCAACAATTTCTCATCCTCTCATTCAATAGCGGCAGCTGATGTTTATAGTTTTTTGAACCAAACGATTTTGTAACAAAATTTCTATACAGACACCCCACTGACAACTCTCACTTCGTGTCTAGAAACTTTAAGAAGATTAACTCTAACAATGAAAAATGAATAAATAATGAACTCAAACACCCTAAATAGAGAATCCTATACATCGTGGAGCAAGCCCTTAAGAAAAAAGATTTAAAGCGCCATCTTCTGAATTTCTATGGTGTAGATGATGGTATCTTATATTCAAAAAGGTTTCTTCGATTATTGTTTGGATTTTGTTTTCTGTAAGTCCTCTGAAGATGTTTTCCTGAAATATAAGGCTCAATTTAAAACGTGGTTTTATTGGTATATATAATAACCAGCCATGCTTATTTACGGAATTTGCTTTTTATCGGGTAACTTTCTTTAGTTTAAAATCTTTATTTCCTAAAATTTGAAAAACTTCGCATATAACTGAAAAAAGCTATTATCTTTCTTTAATACCTCCGAGAAGGTTTTGCTTGCTACAATATTACAACAAAAGATAAACTCGACTTTCGTCTGACAAAATCGGAAAGAGTGAAAAAAATCCGCGTGCGCGGATTCACCGGGGATGAACTTCAGTGTTTATATTTTCGCTGGGGCAGTAATATTTTGCTGAGGGATTGGTTTTGTAAAAGAATTCTGACCGGGGTTTGTGTAAATGGCCGGGGATGTCCTCGGTGATGTATTTTGCTTTCGGGGAATTCCTCACTGGCTTTTACTTTTGCCGAGCAACCTAGCCGGGAGTTTTTATTGAATGAAACATGTCTTATTCATTCAAACATCAAACATTCAATCAAAATTCTTATAGATATTTCATGATCGTGTAAGGTACTTTACCAACGTCATTAATAATAAAAAAGAATTAATTGTTTTTACTTTTGACTTGCGCTCAATGGAAGTTTGAAACTAGAGTAATCTCTAAGGACGTTGCCATAATCTTGTGGCGATCTATTGTAATCTCATGGTAATTTCAGGGTAATGCCGCATTAATACCATGGTAATTACATAGTAATTGTTGGTAATCCCTGTTAAGCCCATGCGATCTTTGCTTGATAATTTCTAGTAATCCGGGCAATCTTTGGTATTAGAATTAGAATTAGAACGTTTTTCTTCCTCAATAGCACAATTATACAAAATAATAAAGATTACATCATTTCAGCTAATAAAAAGACCAAATATAATTAAAAGATGTATAAACTGAGGAAAGGATATACTCAAAAGTTGGAGAGGAAAAATTGTTAGTAATAGTAAAAAGAGATAATAAATATGAGATAGACATTTTTATATCTATAAGTAAGGGAGGTACGTACGTTGGTGTATCGTCAAATATTAGCAAACTAAAGCTTAAGTCTTTCAAATGACGTGTCTTGAAAGGTTCGAACATTTTTTTTAAAAAGATCATCTTTTCACACTCGATGTTATGGACTAAAATGACGAAAAATTACGATTTTGATGAAAATTAGCAAAACTTAGTGGTAGGGGTAGGAGGACCGATCTTCAAATCATCTAAATTACCCTAATTTCCTATGGCCATGGGTCCCTTGAACAAGGTTCAAAAAGATTTTTTCCAAAACATTAATTTTTGACGATTTGCCGCCCCGACAACGGCTAAAAATGGCAAATTTTGGCCTAAATAGGCTATTAGGTAAATTTTACTGTATGTTCTTGGATTTAATTGAATCAAAGTCAAGGTAGTGTACGTACTCTCCCTATTATAAGTTTATAATATGGTTTTATGGCAGAGTTTTTTTTATCTCTTAGGTGAATTATAAACAATGACTAAAGAGCTTCACCTGCCCTCGCGAAAAATATATTTGGTGAAACATATAAGGATGCTATGAGATCAGTTAGAAATAAGAGTATAACTGTGGAGTGTTTTTGTTTGAATAACTGAATCAAACTTAACTTTTTAAAGTGGTGAAAAAGAAAAAAGAAAATATTTTATGTGCGTATTTTTTCAAGGAAAGAAAATAAAAAAACAAAAACATAAGAGAAGTTTCGTTATAAGATATTGTCATAGCAACAAGGTATGCTGAATATGATGAAAAAAAGAAGAAAAATCTTTGAAAATGATAATAGGAGCACAGGGAGTGTAGTGTGTTATTAGTTTTAGAGAAGAAAATAGATATCACCAGGTTTTTTGATCGAGGGAGAAATAAAGAGCGAATAACAAATTAAACGAGTAAATGTCTACAAAATGGGCAGAAAAGGAATTAAAACTTTTTAAGTTTTCAAGTTACAATGTATAATAATATCAATAACCAATTCGATATTCCGATATGGAACAATGTAATGTTGCAGAAAAAGACCATTTTTGTAATGAATTAGCTATCTATTGTCTATGGCATTACATGTTTAACATATACTGTAGTTAAAGAACGAATAGGGTTTAGTCAATACGTTAGATAATTTAATGTGCTGAGAAGGTGAATTTTTAGAGCTTTGTTAAACTAAAATAAAGATTGTTTTAATCTCACTTCATTAAATATGCAATTCCAGAAAGTTTGAGCTTGTATTTTTATATTTTTGGTACCATAATTGGTTGTACAAGCAGATGGTATGTACAAATCAAGAGAATCTTGGGATATTCCATCCACGTTGGCGTTATAAGAATGAACCCGTGGAAGATATTTGAACCATAAGTCAAAATTAGATTTATACATCACTTGTAAACAAATTTAGCCAAACTCATTTATTTTTAAGAATGTAAGTTCAAGAAATATGGGATCACTAGCAGGAAGAGCATGATTTGGAAGTCTAAAGTTATTTCTAGTTATCAAACGTACTATTTTCTTTTCTAAGATTAAAATTTTGTTCAAGTTACAAAATGACGTAGAACCCAAGGCTTATATACCATAGAGGAGGTGAGAAAATATAGGAGAATAATAAAAAAATATTTAGCTATCTTTAGAGACAAACGGACGAAATTTTTAAAATACCGGAGAGTCTAGATAAGTGCTAGCCACTTTATAATAAGTACACCCAAGTATTTGATATATTGACTGTCTTGTAATGCTTTTCTCATAAAGATTAGTGTAATATTATGTTGTAATGGTTTGTTAAATGGGTGGAAAACGATGAAATTAGACAGGTAAGAATTGATTCAACCCAACGCAACACCTCTAATACCATCGTGTTCAAGTTTCGCAAGTAGAATTTTTATATTCACAGTATCAAATGCTTTGCGTATATCGATAAAGATGCCACAGCAAAATTGTTTGTTTTCGATAGAGAATATCTGGTAATTAATGGACAAATGATAATGAAGAAAACCTTGTTGTAAAGAAATTCGTCCTCTCCTCCTTTATAAATACGCTGACAAATCTATTGAGAAATTATTGAAATAGGACAAGTATAAAAGTCACCAATAGAAATAAGAAGGACTACGCACGGTTAATATTACCTGACTTGAAATTTACCACTTTTTATTATATATCAGGATTAAATTTGTTATGACGTGTTTTGACAATTCGTTGATAAAAATGGTATTGTTTCGAGTAATCGTTTTTATCAGTAAATTTTTAATACATTGATTAACAATTCGTGCACAACATCCACAATAACATAAAATAATATCTTTCATAACCATTAGATACCTTACTTCCTACAAATTTTGCCTGCCTTTCACTTTCGCCTCAAGGGTGGCAAAAATTTAAGGAAGCCAAGTTTGAAGGGTGCAAACTTACGTACAAATAGTTCAAAACAGGTAATAAATCCATTTTTCTGACTTGGACATGTATAAAATATTGTCAATGTCAAAGTTTTGGCTTTTCATTCTTGGTAAGACAGAGAAGTAACGCTCGAGGTGTGCAAAAAGTAAAGGAAGTGCCCTGAAGGTAAAAAAGGGGGAGGGAGGGTAGGGCGAAAAGTAAATGGACGAAAAAAAAGGGAGCAGAAATTTAAGGTATGCGAAATTTGAAGGGAGTAAGGTAAACTTGGCCTTACTGGTGCCTCTCGAAAACTTCTAACACAAAAAAGCCCAATCGGAATAAGTAATAAGGTCAGAAACTTTCGAGAACATCATTTTCTGCACTGCCAGACTAAATATTCGAACAGCAGATCAAATATCCGAACAGAACGTATACCAACGCGTCTATGAGCATGCCAGCATGCTGATTGGACGCGATACAAGCTTCATGTTTTCATGTCATTGTACACACTTTTCAGGCCAGTGCCAGACTAATTAATAAAGGCTGTTTTCTTAAAACATAAGGTCTAGAGTCTGGCCTGTGTAGATAGCGCCTTAATTTCACATCACGTGCTGATGGCTGTCATTGAAGCTGGTTTACACTTGACCGTAATTCGTGTAACATTTGTATTCGATGTGCTGAGGCTATCGGCACTCATCTTCGCCACGTTGCAGGCTGCTGCTTTCGATTTTCGAATTTCTTCTTTAAATGATTTTGTATTCCACGAGCTTTCAGCCGATAATATTCCGCCGAACGAAAAACTTGATGAAATTGATTCACGTAGTTCTTTGCGGAAGGATGAGCCGAACCAACAATAGAACACCGAATTTATGGTTGAGTTGATAACGACACCGAGCTTCCCAAATGCGTAAGCCTTGTCCACACGGTACCTAAAACGAGTAAATAAGTGTTTGGATATTCTGGCGATGAATGAAAAAATATTAAGATATTAATGAAAAACTAAAAAGATACTATTCCATTGCAAAAAAAAACAAAGAAATTATTTATTCTATTCTATTCTATCTCGAGATACTGTGGTTTATCGTGCATTTTTGAGCAAAAAGATAAAGATACTGTCTATGGTTAATCATTAAAAACACATGGACGAAGAGTGTAATTGTTTTCAAAGTTATTCATAAGATGAAGAACATGAAAATGACTTAAAAACACGTGCACACAAACAAACTGTGTTTTGTCATTCAACGGCAGTATTTACGTCTTGTCTACTGGTCAAGAGATGGTTATAACGGGATGAAGGGTTCGATTCCAAAGGTGCATTTGAATCTCAAATGATTATTTTATGAATATTTTGCAGTGTAATTGTAGCGTAAAACTGGAGGCCGGTTTTGACACATAACCTCAATTTTGAAGCTATTTATTTGGTTTAATTCCTAATTGCACGGTTCGATTTTTAAGCAAATTGGCAAAACTGTTGGTAGATTTGACATCTTTAAGCTATCCATTTTGTTATTCGTGAGTGTTATTATTTCGCGTGTTTTAGCTCATTTTCCGTGATATCGAAACTTCTTCATAATTCCACAAATATATTAGCAATTTTCCCAGGAATTGTTTTCATGACATGGATTAGTAATTCAAACATTCTCTGAAAGAATTAGGTCCAACGCATAACTGGAAGGTATTTAACTTGACTATCCCTGCACGTTGTCATGGCCTGTTATATAGTTCGCCATGGTTATGACTGTTAATTTTTGCAAGGGGCGTAAAACTCAATTTTGTTTGTACGAGATTACCGAAGATTACTTAAGATTACATGCATTACCAGAGATTACCAACAACAGATTACCAGGATAACCAGGGATTACCAAGGATTATCAGGGGATTACCGGGGATTACTATGGGACTACCATGTGATTACTGAGGGATTACCCAAAGAATACCATGAGATTACCAGAGAGATTACCATGATATTACCGACAACGTTATACGAGATTACCGTCAGTTTCTTTCCCCTCGAATTTTAGAATTGCACCTTTTACTTCCTTCTTTCTTTCTTTTAGGATTGGAGGATGCAAAGATTGTCCGATATGATGTCCGACAGGTCGAAACGTTGTACCAAGAAGCTGAACGACTTCAGAAAGCCAATGCAACAAGTTGGCACGCTCCTACTCCTTCTTTCGAAAGCTGAGGGAAAGCTGAATATTGACATAGGGTGAATCCAGTAGATATTGGCGTCCAACTGTTATGAAATCTGTTCTACGTGTTCCTGTATATTGGAACGGAAAATAAACCTGATGGATAAAAATGTATAGATAGATATTACTGACGAATTCTTTCATCACTACCGCACCTTGGTGCAATCTTTTTGTAGCATTAAGGAACTCTTCACGAGGGGCAGATCTTTTTCTTTGCCCCTCGGCTTTTCATCCTGGGGTTGAAAAAAGAAGAACCTAGGTTGGCAAAAGAAAGGTTTCTGTTAACTTACAACGAAGCTTAGGTGTTCTATTTATTTTATGGAATATATTATGAAATGAAATGAATAATCAATTTCTTATCTTACAGGTGTTTGATTATTTTATCTTTAAAAAGGGGCTTCTATTTTTTATGAGAGGTAAAAAAACACAAAATGATTTCACCTTTAGTAGAGATAATACAATGGGAGGAGGCGATAATACTTCAAATATAACTAAAACGCTAACTAGATTAGTTAAAAGTTGAAATATATGATATAAGACCCGGGAACAGGGAAATTCCCCGGCTAAATTCTAGATTTCAACTAAATTCAATTAAATTCCCCGGGTGAATCTATAATATGAGCGTAAATTACTGTTGAATTGATAGTATTTTATGCATTTTTACGCATTATTCACCGGCTTGATTCCCTGAATCAGAAAATTTGTAGTTGAACCCCTGCTAGTATATATCATGATATGCAAAAAAAATACAAAATAACTTTTACCAAACTTGACTGACTTCTTGTTGCTATGAAGGCAGACGAATTCTTTAACAATCAAAAAGTTATGAAATTAATGTTTGACGAGTTAATAACTCTTCAAGTATGTTATGAATTTCTGTTCGACAGAACTTTTGAGATTTCCTAGGACCGAGGCTCTGCATTCATACCAATATATCACAATAAAAGAAAATAATTATCTGCCTAAAGATATTCACCCATTTTTTGCTGAATATCACGGCTAGCATTTTAAGTCCTTTAACGCTGAAACGAAGATTTAAAAGCAAATTTATTTCATTAGCATGTTTAAAAAACTCAGGTTATTTTCTTTTTCATGACTTTTCATTGAAGAAAGGTAAAAACTAGGGTAGCTAAACATTTACTCTTCCTAGAAATTCAAAACCCAGCATTTTTGCAAAATGGCGCGAAACTGCTTTGTTCTAGCTGAGAATTTTGCATTTGGCCTAAATATTTTAAGTCTTCGGTATTGCTCAGAATCCTTCGAAATTGTCTAAAATCTTTCAAAATTTATTGAAATGTCCCGAAATCCTTCAAAATCTTTCGAAATTGCCGTGTTTTTTCGTTCCCAAAATTTTTTTTATTCCATTCTTTGGTATATAATTACCATAGTAAGTAATCCTTTCTAATTAATTCTTTCTGAGTTTATGACGAAATTGTGAAAACGGATAGTTTTTAAAATTGTTAGTTCCCTGCATTCGTATGTAAAACAGACCTGGTTGAATGGACCATTTCCTTTACAAATTTCGAATGTTCGAAGGAGAAAAATTGGGAACAACAAACACATGTGGAATTCAAAATAGAATAAAAGAGTTGATAAAGTGCACTCAAATATATGGATTGCTATCATGGCCCTGTATCAGGTAGAAGTTATTTTTACTAGAACCATAAGGAGACATCGTCAAAATGGCCAGGAACCCAGATAAAACAAGAACCCGCCGAATAAACGAATATACGGGTCATATCTCCTGAAATATTGGTCCCTCTAGTAAATGTATATAATCAATAGCCGCAGGAAATATAGGGCTTTCTAACGAATACCGATTTTACTATCTCAGATCCTTACTTCTCATAGTTGCTGATTTTCTTCTTCAAGTTTCGCCTTCTTCCTTCTCATTTTTCCAATTTCTTTTTCCCTGATCTTTTTTCTTCTAGCTTCTTCTTTTATTTCCCGAAACCGGATGAAAAACGATCATGGGAACCCTGTTTTTAATTTTTTGTTTCGTAAATCCGAGTTATGAAGGATCTGTTATCAAAGGGGGGTAGTTTTACCCCATTGGTTGTACCACCCCCATTCATCACCGCGGGTTAAGATGGTCATGACTTTTGTTAATTGACTGTAAGTATTAATTTTACGATAAATATAAATCATATATTTTATTTCAATTGTATAAAGAGTAACGCATCGTGCGATCAAGTGCTTATCTTTTTTATTCCTAGTAGGACTAACCACTGTTTGGTCATTTAACAACAGTGTTTCGGAGCACAAAAAACATGCTTATGAAGCAATTATAACGATCTCTATGTTTATTCAGTAATTCAGTTTCAGCAATCATCGGTAGTACCCACTGACTCTGGGCAAAATGAAGTCTTATCGCGTTAACAACATCCTGTGCTTAGGTGCTTTTCTACAAACTCCTGACATATAAGTCCATAAGAAAGATAATCGTCTGTTTCGACCTAGCACATCGAATTTCTCTTCTTAAAATTGTATCTTGGATGATCGTATTTATAAAGTATAGTGAAGTATATATGTTATATAGATGTTATATAACATGTCATACATACATTAAAAATTGTTTGTCACGAACAGTTATCATGTGATAGGAAAAGTTCCTAATGTGTCGAATGTTCTTCGGTCAATTTGTCCCCATACTATTGCAGTTGTGCTAACCATTTTTTTGGAGTGACAGATAACGTAAAATGTAGGATGAAAAACCTCCGGTTACCCTTGTTCAAAGGATCAGCTTTGTTCTATTTTGAAGCCTTGTTTTCCTGTCGAAAAACTTTCCAAATAAAGGTAAAAGTCATCGGCCAGACGTTAGTAGCACGAACCGATCTTTTTTCTCTTTACCATGATCCAACTATTATAACTGGTCCAACAAACCTCGCAATTTGATATCCTTCACTGAACCAAGCTTTACTGTGCTCGAAAAGCAAAAGAAGGCTTTAAGTATAAAGTCTGGGGAAACGTAAGACTTAACAGAAAAAAAGGATTGTGGTGAGTTTTGGTGGATAATCAATGTCAAACGACTTCTGCCAATTTTTTCGGAACAACCGCTTTTTATAAGCTCTAAGGCTCGATGTATACTTAACGTAACACTAAGGTTCCATTCAACCGAAAAAATCATATTTCAACCATATTGCGTTCTTTGAATAATCATAAAAGAAGGAAAACGTTATCATTTACTTTCGTTTTATTCATGTATACACGCTTACAGTATATGTGAAATATTCTTGAACTTTTGGCCATGTAAAAACAGGGATACAATTCTTCAATCTTGAAATAGTAGGAAAGGTTCATGAGCGGAGCGAGTATTTACAGCTGGGGGTTTTGGTGGCGCTGTAAGCCCCCCAACGGGGTCCAGGGGAAAGCCCCGGTGGGGTCTAGGGGCGAAGACCCGGAAAATGTTTGGGTTTTTGGGGCTATCATGAGCCATTTTGAGCTGTTCTGGGGAGATATTGAAGCCCATTCTC
>JAUKPT010005394.1:0-10456 GCA_032273505.1 Nanomia bijuga | reverse complement strand
AAATGTGTTTATTATTTCTATTATTTCCATTTATCATTACTATTAATTTTCTTTATCTTTTCTTATCTTATTTTCATGTTAAGGGTCTCTCTACATAGTAAGTCTTAACCGACTTTTGAGTACATCCTTTTCTCACTTATTATTTATCTTTTAATTATATTTGTTCATTTTATTAGCTTAATGTTGTAAAAAAAATTATATTCTTTTTTGTATTATATATTTTGTTATTGAGGAAGAAATACATTCTAATTCTAATTCTAATTCAAGTATTCAAGATTGCGGGCTTACAATATGCTTCAATCGCATGACTCAATGTTCTCATTATATAGATAATTACAGTTCATAATTCAATCAACCATATAATGACATGCTATTGGAGTGTATTACACACCTCAACGCATTAATCAATTACGTATTTAACAATAACTAACTAACATAAAAATATCCAATTAAAAGTTATGATAATTTAAAGTAGCTGATTTCGTAATAAAATTTAGTGCATATAAATATGGTTGAAAAACACAAATAATTATTATAACCTTCTAAAAATGTCATCAATGGACTACAGTAATGTTATTGCTAAATCAATATTTGTCATTCTATAATTTTTCAAAGACCACAGTAAAACCTATAGTATAGCCTAGGAAGCAGATCTACTGATACAAAATGCATAATACCAAGAGACCTAGTAAATTCCACAACCCTTTTAAGGAAAAACTTCAAAAACATTTTTCATCTTCACAGCCCCCATAAAAAACTATTATAATATAGGAAGTGAATCCGCCCACAGACTCAAAAATGCATTACACAATTGAAAACTAAAATAAAGGCAAACATACAGAATCCTGTATGTAATAGGTGAAAGTATGGGACAAACCTTTGAACCTAAAAACTAAGCTTTGGCAATATGAGATACATAAAAAAACTAAGGCCGCATTAAGGTCTAAATCCAAGACCAAAAGAGACAACCAATGGGAAAAGTGTCTGTCTAGTTGGTGAACAAGAAACCGACATCACCAAAACTTAACCCAGAAGTTATCCTAAAAGTCAACGAACGAGAAACAAAATCATCCCAAAGAGGGATCTTGACTTTAATACAATCAAATCAGTTTAATAAAACCCAGAAACAAGTCTGTGCACAAACCCGAAAGCAAAAAAATGTACTATCAAAAACACCCAATTTAAAACCCATACAGACCATAGTCAACAAAAAATATTTCCTGAAAATGGTGAAAAAACAAAAAATATATGAAGTATATTTTAAAACCGGCTGCATTAGGTTATGTGTCCAAAACCAAAAAAGCCAATCGCAGGAAAAATGTCTGTCTGGTTGGTGAAAAAGAAACCGACATCATCAAAAACACTTGACCCAGAAGTTAACCCTAGAAGACAACGGACAAAAACCAATACCAACCCAAAAAGGGACCTTGAAAACCACCAACCCCACTAAAAACTTTAAAACAATAAAATCAGTTCAATGAAACCCAGAAAGCAAATCTGTGCACATACTCAATGAACTAACAAAAACCAATTTAAAAACCACACTGTCCTTAAAAATATTTCTTGAAGATGGTAAAAAACGTAAACATATGAAATTTATTTAAAAAACCAACCACATTGAGTTAAGATATCCAATAACGAAAAAAGCTAACCACAGGAAAAATGTTTGTCTGGTTGGTGAACAAGAAACGGACATCACCAAACACTTAGCTAGAAGTTAACCTTAACAGTTAGGAGACAAAACCCACCATGAAATCCCCCTTAGAAAACCCCACTTAGAAATCCACACTAGAAATTAAAGCAGATTAATCACCCTAGAAAACTACTCTGACAAAATACTCAAATGTACTAAACAATTAAATCTGTCACAGACTCAACCACGTTATCTCAAACTAGATTAAAAAAATTATCATAATCAAGAACAACAAGAACAATGAAATGATTCACTAAAATTAATGTAGAACTTTAAATCTGTTCAAATGCAGTTCTGCTTCAGTGGCCCAGGTATAAAAAGATTCTCTACGTCTGAGATTAGAAGGATTGGCACTTTCCAATATAACGGTGATTGTTACCAACGTGTTCAGGATGATGAGTAAAAATATGCATGGCTAATGCTGACTTGGTGTACTTGTCCATTGTGAACTTATCTCGATGACCATTCATTCTTATATGTTCTTTGTTCACAGATTTACCAAAATAAAAATCATGACATAATTTACATATTGCACCATAAATGATATTGCTAGTTTTGCAGTTGGCTGTACTAGAAGGCTTGATGAAGAAATTAGGTAACAATTGAATTTGTTCAATTTTATCATACTTAAGGGAACAACTGGAGCAATTAGCTGTGCCACACTTTTGAGATGAAAGTGGCTTATAATCTTGAGCAAATCCATACTTATTAAATAATAAGGCACTAGTGTTAATATTCTCTTCTGGGAGAAAATTATTTCCCTAGACCCAGTTAACTGTTCAATATCATCAATTAATGAAAAAATGAATTTCTTGACTTTTATTACATCTAAATTAAAAGGAATGGTGAAACAGAGGGGTTGAGAATTATTCTTGAGAGTTAGCACTTACGCAGATTCTAAAAGATGTAGGCAGTCAAGCTCAATAACTCTTTATTTTGCTTGTAGTAGGGCGTCGAGTTGATAATGATCAAAATAGCCCTGAACATCTGCAAGAAAGTAATACCAGCAAAAGTATGCTGAGGATGAAAACTTTTTCTGTGAAGGTATCAGTGAGCGTCAGTTGGTTTTGAATACAAACGACAATAGAAAATATGATAATTTTTGAGTTTGGCAAGTGCTTTACAACAAACATGAAATCATTTTTGGTGATTTTCAACGATTTTTGACCTTTTTGATGGTCTTATGATAAAGACGTAATGATAAAATAATTGGTGTTAGTGGTTATAGTGGGGTGGCCAAATTTGGACAAAATGGGCCCAATTTGGGCAATTTATAGAGTTTTTGACAATTTTCTCCACTTTAAATCATTAGATTTTTCTAATTTTGCATAGAATGATAGCCAATAATGAATTTTATAGTAATGTTAGAGCTGAGTAAAAATTCTGTTTTGGTTTAAATTTAGCCCTTAATTCTGTGTTTTGGTGAAAAAAATAGTTTTTTTGTTCAACTTCCAACACATTGTACATACTAATTTCGAAAAATGAGCTAAATAGGCTAAAAATGATTCAAAACTTTCTTTTAACAGTTGCTAAGAATCTCTGAAGCAACTACTTGGATCCTAAAAAAGTTTTTTTTTACTCAACCTTTACCTTAATCCACAGTATATACACTGATTGAAAATATTCTTCATTTTATTATAGTGGTGAAATGTGAGTTTTTCAATGCTGGGGGATCTGTAAAAGACAGAATTGGTTATCGCATGGTGTTAGAAGCAGAAAAAGATGGAAAGATAAAGCCTGGTGATATTTTGATAGAACCTACGTCTGGAAATACAGGTATAATAAAACAATATTAATCGCACTGCACAGTTATATTTGATGCATTTTATGTACCAACTTCTTGATCTTGAATATTTTTTACCAGTGCCAATATCGAGCTGTAGATTTCCAAAGGTGTGTTTGTTTAAGATTCAATAACTTCTTTAATCTGAAAGCAATTTGATTAGATAATTGAGATGGTTAAGTAAATGCACATGCATTTCTTTAAATAAGTTTTTCATCTTTGTGTACCTAATTATAATTATTGCCCATCAACAATTGAAAATACATATTGGCATATTTACTGAAATAGTTGTAATATGATCAGTATTTTCATGGTGTCTGTGTATATATTTGCTTGGAGAAGTGTCTGTGTACCCATATTAACCAGGTGGGCTACACATGAGACCAAGATTGAACTCTTTAATTTGATGACTGGTTTCTATATATATTTTCACACCAAATTCAAATGTGTTAATTTAACCTTTAAATATATAAATACAAATACATTTTTTGTTACATCTTAACTCGGGGCAAAACTTCCGTGGGGAAGTCTTCGACACAAGAAAAGACGAATCTTGTCGTAGTACTCAGTACATGACGTACTCGATTTTTCAATCCTCTTTAGTGTTGGTACTTACATTAAATATTTCAAATAAATAATTGTTGTTCTGTTTTTTTCAATACTTGATTAAAGTTGTATTTAAAGTTTCCACTTTAAATGGAACAGGAGAAATTCTTTCCACATTTATTGAGCAAATTACTTATGTCCTTTTTAATGTTTTGTCAAGTACCAACTGAATACCTAATTTCCCTGACAGGTTTGTCTGATTGGATTGTACCATATTAATGACATCATGACAATGGGATGACAAGATTTAGAAGGGTAGTAAATGAAGGTTTTGTAGTCTGTGATGGAACAATAGACTTTCAACTAGGTTTTTTTATGATTATGAAGTATTTGGATCTACATAATTAGGTGCATAGAATGGCATGTATCAAAGAATTAATTGTTTGCCAACCAACTATAACTTATAGGTAACTATTTGGGACTCAGGTTCAATCTAAGTAATTGATAATGAATACGAATTAAAAATTCATCATGAACTAGATATAATCTTTCACTAACTCTCTTAAGGAGGATTAACTGAAAGGATGATTTCATCACCACACACTGAAGAGTTCTCTGTTCCATATCTGATTTGATACCATTCAAATGAGAATTATCCTTATCAGCGTTAATAGTTGTCGTTCAAATCCTTAATGGTGTCAATTCTTCTGTAGATCAGATTAGCAACAATGTAACCAAACCTAATGAATTGAAGTTGTTTTCATCATTTTCATGGGACATTTTTCAAACAACACTTTTCTAATACAGATAGAATTTACTTATACTTGAATTCGAATTTTTCCCATGTTCAAATCAATTAAAATGGGTATGTCTACAGATGAAAATGGCAGAAGGCAATTACCTTCTGAAATAATAAACATTATAGTTCATTTAATGTTGGAAGATAAGGTGAAAGATGTTTTGTACATCTCTCAGCTGCAGAACGAAATACAGATGTTAAGAGAAGAACTTGATTGTAAAGATGATAATCTAGACAAGCAACTTTTAACCATTAAAAATATGAACAAAAAGTATAAAAACATGGAAAGAAAGTATGGTTTTCCTCCAAAGCAAAATGACAGAAATCTTGGAAAAGAGTGGTCTGGTGACGACCAATTCTATCAAGAGGAAAGAGGAGGGACAGACGAACAGTCAGAACCAGAGAAAAATTTGGAACCAGGACCAAAACCCCATCCACAAATTTTACTAGGGCAAGCTACAGAACAAGGACTGATAGAGCAACAAGCATACCTATTGACTCAACAACAAAAAGAAATGTTAATGAAGCAATTAACTAAAATTCAGATGAAAAACCATGAACTTTCGATGGAAATTACAGATTTATTTAGACATAAATCTAAACGCATCCATGCTCGAAAAACATGTGAAAAAATACAGCAAATGAAATCCAGAAATTCGACTGCACTATCAGAGTTACATTTGTTTATTGAAAAAAAGGATGCACAAGAAAGAAGTGAGCTTCAAAATGTATCAATTTGTGGGAAGGATGATACTCGAAAACCTGATGTTCATCATATTTTGCAACATATAACAAAGATTGTTGAGAATAAGTCTGCTGCATATGGGTTCGATGAATTTGTTATAACAGAGGATAAATTAGATGAATACCTTGATAAATAGAAGAATAATTTCATGCAACATTGGAAAATTTATGAAACAAGTTTTTTCATTGGACACTATGTTGCAATTTTGTTTATAAAATTATTTCATTCTGATATACTTTGTAAAATTTCTTTTAAAGCCATTTGCATGTAATAATAGGCTTTGTTATTTTTTCAAATTCTTTTTTATATGTGCACTCTGAACCAATTAAAGAACATTATTAAATCCTAGCACCTAAAAAATAAATGCAAAACAAAATTTATTTTTGAGTTTCTAGGTTTCCACACTGACCAAATAGACTATAATGTACTAGCCTTCTTGAGTATCAATATGAAGGTAACTATGGGGTCCAAATTTTTTTTGTCAATTTAGGTATGCTGATTACGAATATGTTGGCCCCCTCCACATATGACATCAACCAAATTTTACCTATTTTGGTCAATATTTTGACAGGCATTGTCAGGACAGGTCGAGCTTTTGATTTTTGCCTCATTTTTTTATTGAAATTTTTTTGAAATTTATTTGAATTTTTTTTTTTTCTTTTTGAAATTTATTTTAAATTACTTTTTTGAAATTTTTTGAAATTATTTTTTTGTCACCTGAATTAAGTCTTCAGAAAATATTTTTTAACCTGACACCGACTTGATTTTCCAAACCTTTTTAGTCTGTAATGGTCAGCATGTTGGGAATTGGTCGGGAAATGTCGGGAAATGTCAGTTATATAGTTTTGAACAGTGATTGGGGTGAATAGGACACTCTCTGCCATTATTAGTTATAATTAGCCTAATTTTGGTCCATTTCCACTTAGAGTGCATTTTCAAAATGTTCAAACCTAAAAACGGATTAGATGACTGAATCAGGCATGAAAAGTAGTTTGCTTTGTTTGGATTTCTCCTCCCCAAGATAATTGAGATTGAAATTGGCGAAATTGGCAAAAATATGCTCGCAGCAGTTTTTTGAAACTTTAAAGCTAAAAACTCCTGATCATTTGATCAAAATATGGGAGGATAAAAGGAACAGTAAAGCGATAAAAGAGAGTAGAGTTAACTTATGCCAAAAAGAAAATGAAATGGGAATTGGAATTGGAAGTGGACCCTAAAAGGGTCCATGAAGCAGTGATGACAATTTGGTCCTTATTTCTAAGGAAAGTTTTCCTTATTTAGTACCTGACTGAGAAAAAATATATACTCAAAATTGTTCTCCAAGTACACATTCAAACCTCTTACCTCTTACCTGCTCGTGGTGCTTTCCAGAAGGACCTTTTTATTATTCCTCTCCCCCATGCTTTTTTTGCATTGTCACAATGTCTTTTTATCACATGAACATAATTTTCAGGTATTCATTTACTTCAATATTATGAACTATGATTTTTGCAGATTATAGAATACCAATTTTTGGTTTCATGATCTTTAAATAACCTATGTTATTGGATCTTAATTCAAGAAGTCTGACAAGTCTTTGTCTTATAAGCGTTATTGATTGGAATCAAGGACCAAGTACCTGGGTTGGCCTATAATAAATGAATAAGTCCTCATACCCTATTCATTATTGATACCATTATGATTACTTATTGACAATTTGCACTGCAATAAACAAAAATTAGACGCCACTGACGTCACTAAATATGTGTCTGTTCTCAAGTAAAATTGTGCAAATTATTTGATTTTTCTGCCAGGAATTGGTATCGCTTTGGCTGCTGCTGTCAAAGGTTATAAATGCATCATTGTTATGCCAGAAAAGATGAGTTCAGAAAAGGTAATTATCTTATTCCTTAGGAATTGTCTAAATTTGTCACTTGATTGGTTGAAAATTATCAATAACTTGATTAATTATGAAAATAACCAAGAGAATGGAAGGAAATATGAATATCTTTCAGGGTTGCCAGTGGTCATGATTTTTCTTCATTTCCTGATTTTTTAGTTGAAACAAATGCTACTGTAAAAAAAAAACTTTTGCAGAGAAAAGTAATGCAATTTTGCTACTTTCCAGTAAAATCTAGACCCCACAAAATTTAGACCCCACAAAAAATATGTTATAAATGTTCTTTGGCGCGTATAAATTGAATGGGCTAATCTACATTATTTTCCTTATTTCTAAGAAAAATTAGTAATGATTTTCTGACAGGATGGTGATATTTTGAGCTGGCAATCTTTTTGTTTTTTATATTAATTATGAGATCATATTCAAAATTTTTTCAAATATTCATATTTAGGTTAATGTTTTGCGTGCTCTTGGTGCTGAAATCGTGCGTACACCAAATGCTGCAAGTTTTGATTCACCAGGTATGTAGCCAATCTGGTTTTCCTTCCATATTTTCTCTAAAAGTGTGAATGCTGAACACCCTCTTCATGCTGATTCAATAAATATGATAAAAAATGACCAATCTCCCAAATTTATATTTTGCTGATTGATATTTTCACACCTTTTATACAATTTCTCTTGTTTAGACACATTATTTCAACTTTTCCTGGAACCATAGTTTTATTAAAATCCCCTAAATTTAATGAAACATGTAGCCGAAAATCCCCTTTTTTTGAAAATGCAACCCCCTGAAAATCCCGATGTTCTGTTCGGTGGCCACCCTGTCGAAGAAAGTTATTAGATCACATTTGGCTCCCCACTTTTCCAGACCACCGATCATTAAAGGGGATCAGGCAGGACACGAAGGCAATTCATACTTTGCAAGAATTTAACCTTTGAGATGACTTGTTTGTTTTCACCTCAAACTAGTCTGAAAATGGCACACCAAATTCAAGAAGTGAGCTTGCAAGGAGGTCACCTTTTTCCCACAAACAGATGGTTACACTGCTGATCAAAAGTGACACAGACCACTTTCTCCCTTATTCTAGAATCCTGAAACGATTAAGACAAAATTTTTAAAAAAACAACTGAATGTAACCCAATTTCCATTTAGAGTCTCACATTGGCGTTGCACAAAGATTAAATCATGAACTCAAAAACTCGATCATTCTTGATCAAGTAAGTTATTGGACTTTTTGGACCCCCCCAGCTATTTGGTGGATTCTATGAAACGATCCATGGAAATTTGGCGATTTTTAGTATCTGTCGTCAACAATATCTCATGATTGTTTATATACCTTCACAAATTCAATTTTCAATTCAAGTTTGATAGAAATAGTTTTTCCTTGTGATTCAACAATTGAAGAGTTTGGATTTAATAGAATGAGGAAATAAGCTCCTACTTCTCTTGCTTACAATGAATTTTTTACTCTAATTCATTAGAATAACAAGATTCATATCTGAATCCTCAATTAATTCTTCCCTCAATTATATGGAGGCCAAATGAATGTTATTAATTATATATAAATGTTTTCAATTAAATGTTTGTTCTTCTGTGTCCTATTGTGTGGTTATCTACGTTGATAGGCTCTGTAGTCCTCGACACAAGTTCTCATCCTTCCCATCATTAGTTTCTCTTGATCTTTTGCATCGAGTTAGCATTCTATAAACCATTGAAAATGACGAAGCCCGATTTTCGAAAAAAAAAATCCTTGCTCAAAATTGGGCCAAGTGAGCCTAAAATGACCCAGATTTTGAGGGTTTTGGTCACTTTCTCGAGTTTAAATAATTATTTTTTTACTGATATTGCATATTATGATACAGGAATATTGATCCCAATATTAATCAAGCCAAATCGGCCCAAATTGTTAATGGCGATAATCTCAACTTAGGCTTAAAGGATTTGTCCAATATTTAATTCATAATCCAACTTGTGACCTTTTGAACTTATCAGCTTATCAGTAAAACCTTATGACCATATGACATGGCCCTATAGACCTATGATATCAACTTGTGAGTTTTGAGCCTTTGAGCTTTGAGTAGATCTTGTATTCTTTAGTATCGAAATCCTGGTAATCCTCTTGCTCATTACGATGGAACGGCTGAAGAGATTTTGTACCAATGTGATGGTAAGTGTTTCATGTTGACTTCTTTTTTATTCTCTGCAGAACAAAAGACTTAAAGGGATGGGCATGCAGTATCAGATATTCCTGAAGATTTTGGCACTAGAATATCCAAAATCATTATTTTATATGCATCCATTGCAACTCATTTTGGCCAAAAGCTTAAATATTAATGGCTCCTGCGTCTTATTTCCAGATGTTCATTTTCCTTTATGTGTCTGTGTGAACTTTCTATTTTTAAATTGAGTAATTCAGTTTTATTTATTGCTTTACAGACAAAATCGACATGCTTGTTGCATCTGCAGGAACAGGTGGTACAATCACTGGTTTGTCAAGAAAATTAAAGGAAAGAGTCCCTGATATAAATGTAAGAATATATATTACGGTTAAAGATGCATTATTTTAATCTTCTTTCATATTGACTGCAACAGTAAAATCAAGCTTTACTTTTCATCTATTAAAAAAGACGATTTAGATTTGAGCCCTTGTTTCAAACTTTGTATTTCAGCGTTCTATGTAATCATACCATTATCCTTGAACAATTTCCAATGTATTAACGAATTACTCATTATTTTCTTGTAGGTTGTTGGTGTTGACCCACTTGGATCGATTCTTGCTGAACCTGAATCTATAAATAAATCAGATGTTACTTTTTACGAGGTTATTTACGTCGGCATTATCATATTATATTCAGTAGTATTCCAGTAAATTCCATGCTACCTGTAGCATGTTCGGTCTTTGTTTGGTGTAACATAAATTATTTTATAATTCACTACTCTCGACTATCTAATAGACGGGCAGGGTGGAATAAACGTCCAGGGTGGAAAAGTTTTTTAAATTAATAAGCGT
>JAUKPT010005393.1:0-10457 GCA_032273505.1 Nanomia bijuga | reverse complement strand
TATAATACCTATCCATTTTCGTGCAATTTTGACCTTTTCATTGATATGGGTACTGAACGATAGTTTTGAATCCAGGAATAGTCCTAAATGTTTGTGACTATTAACCCGTTTGACTTGTGTACCATTAAAACTATCTGTTGCAATTTTTTACCATTCAACACATGAGTCGATAATTTAGTATTAGTATTACTAGCTCTTTAAAATTGCACATTACCTAGCCTGAAATTGCGTATTATTTCTATAAAAACATAATCTTAATTAATAAGAAGACATTATTAGCAACGCGCACGAAAAGCTTTGCGAACTGATCTGGTCTGTAATCTGGTCTGATGATAGAAACCCGTGTATTTGAAAGTCCGCTCCGATTCCTGCGGACAATAAGTGTTACAATAGGTCTCAAACTAATATATCTATTTCAACATAGCTTTGAGCGAACCGGTAGTTACCTCTGTCAAGCCTTTCACGCTGGTTTGCTCATTATATCATTTTTATTTTTAGAAAAATTCTTTGTTTAAAATGACAGCATTTTTCTACGCAACAATTTCTCAGGCCAATTCGCTTAGGGATCATCTCAAAACCTTTCCTATTGATTGGTTGGTTCTGTAAAATGTCATATTTGATATTTTGTTAAACCATTTCTTAATGAACCAATCATGATTTTCATGATGTAATATTCATCCAATCAATAGTCTAAATTAGACGAACTTTTGAGATGTTCGCTTATTCTCTTGTTTGAGGGTTGTTATCGTCATTGTTCTTGTCTATATCATTGTTATTGTCTACGTTACTTTCTATTGGCATCGCCAATAAACATGAGAGTCAAAACTTATTTTTGTCGCATTAAACTGAAACAAAATCAAATGCGCGAAATAATTTGAAGTAATTATCCAATTCAAAGAAACCCTTGAACATCTCGAGTGATTATTTACCCTTTTTCTTTCAACTTACACTTATGAAAGTGACAAGTCAGGGTAGCTTTTTGAATGACAAATGGACATGATTGAGTTTTGTCAATAGTGTCCACTTCTGTCAACAATTGTTAGTATTGACATAAACAAAACAAAACTTTCTCTCTTTTTTTAATTTTACTTTTTAGCAGAAATATGTTACATTGTTGTCTATGAATGACATAGTAACGTTTTAATTTTGTGTGTACTTAGGAGGTAATTTTACTGGCGGGTGTCTTGTCTGACTATACAATGTCTTTTTGGTGTTGTTAAAAGGAAGTTCATATTTTGGGTTGTCTATGATATTATTAGTTTGCGTATTGGAATAGAGAGCTTTTCTTGTATCGGTGTGGATATGGAAAGATTTTGAAACTAGTATTACTGAGGGGCAATCAAAATGTTTTTTGATTTCATTAGTATTACAGTGATCTAAATAACGGCTGGAGATCAGTGAAAACCGATGGAATTATAAAGAAAAACGAGGAGACAAACCTAAAACTAAAAACGGTGAGTAAATTCTTGAATCCTCATTGCTTCTATTCTTGTTCATCAATAGCTGTTGTTTTTTCTCTAGTTACTTCTGAAATGGCCCTAACTGATTAGAATGATCAAAATCGGAAAATTGTCTCGGAGGCATGGCATGTTGCGTCCATATTCCTAAGTTGTCCATTAAAGGAACTACTCTTGACTACCGAATAAACGGGTAGGATGGAATAAACGGGTAGGGTGGACAACTTGTCAAAAATTAATAAACGGGTAGAATCGAATAAACGAGTATGATGGAATATTCAAGTCAAAATTGATGGTATAATAGCATAAATTTAGATTTAGATTGTCAAAACCGTAACAAAGTGGGGAATTTTCCATCCATTTTATGCAGAATTTTATAAACGTGTAAGATGGAATAAGAACGTGTAGGGTGGATTATTTCCTCAGAAAGAGTAAACATGTGTACACGTTTATTTGGAAGTCGAGAGTATGTTCTGTCTGACGACCCTTCGACCAAGCAAATATACTGTTAGCGATTTTTCGTTGATTTAAGACAATTTTAATTTTCACCGATTTCACCTAATTTCGATCACTAGTATTAACATATACTAGCTAAAGGAAAAGTACCTAAAATCATATGGGGGACAGATAACAGCGTAGAAGGACAACTGGTAACAATTGCTTTTTGGTTTGTCTAAACCACGTCTATAATTAAATTTGAAAGCGTTTAGACTATTTTTGATAGAACAAGGTTTTTCATTAATAAAGCCTTTTTGTTTGTGCTGTGTTTCTTAAAACATGTTTTTGGACCAAGGACCGAAAACATTTATCCCTTCCTTCGGACGTGACAAACAAAACGTTGTTCTTTCCTGTAAAGACTACAAGAGGGAAAGGCAGTGAAACGAATAAATCTATGCAGCCTTCCTGCGGACGACACCTACGAGTCTGCGCGTCTGCGCGTCTTTTCGTTCCCGGTTTTGGAGTTTGGTACATACAAATAACGAAGCTATCTGATAACCATATATTCTTCATGCTTTGTCTCCTTTCTTCTCTTTACAATCTGACATTGATGTGCGCAGTGGCGTCGCTAAGAGGCGAGAAGTCTGGAGATGAATTGAGATGAATTGAGGCTCTGACAACTTAATAAACCATATGATGGTATTATACCACTGATCACTTTGTTAACTTTTTACTGTTTACAATGGATTTTTTTAATGGACCAGAAATAAATTTTCGTCTCTTGGAATATTGAACTAGGCATAATTTCTAATGCTAACAAATATCGGACCGCTTAGAATCTTAAGCGCTTGAAATTCCCTGTGCCCGGTCCAGTGTTTCCATAAATTTTGATTGGTCGCTTTTCATATATTCAGTTAGTGCCACAATATATTGGTCGATTATTGTCTCGATTGCATTAAGAAGAAGAAAAAGAAGAAAAAGAAGATAAAGAAGAAACTACCAAAAGTTGGAAATAGACCTTTCCCTAATAAACGCAATGTTTGCATGAAAGTGAGGCGAAAGTTGCTCATCTAAGAAAAAATGTTAATTGTAAAAAGTTGCTTTGATGTGCCCGAGATTCGAGAAAAAAAGGTAACAAGCAGATAACTACGTACACCTTCACTTAGCATGGTCTTGAAGGTTTTTTGGGTTCTGAGTAGGATTAATTATCTGAAATTAGAGCCAACAAAAATGTATATCATTTTATTTCTTGAATATTTTCAATAATCATTTTCATAGCTGAAATAAAGCATGATAAATTATAATAAACTATAAAATAATATGATTATAAATGAGGTTCAAATTCCTTTTTGTAACATATTTAAAAATTTGTAAAACCAACTTCAACTTTAATTGTGAGTTTTTTACTCCGATATCCATTCTTAATGTTCAATGATTTCATCTATTTATCCATCTTAATATTTCTTAAATATTTCTACTTCATCTTCATTACCCCCACCCTCACCCCGATGCAATTATCTTTCTTTTTTACCTAATTAGTTTTGTGGTAGGTGAATATCACTTCAATTAATTACTTTGTTTATTTCCACCACTCAGTCAGCTATTTTGCTTTTTTCGATTTCCATCCTTTTCAAAAACCCAATCGCTTTTGGGTTAACGATTTTAATTCGATGGAATTTTAGAAAGGAATGTCTGCACCTTGTTATAGTGCAGTTCGGCAGAAGGTCTTCTCGTGCTTAGAGATTGTCAATTGATGTTTTGTTAAAACTGGGGTGCTATTTATAATTATGAAGAAACCAACCAAAATCTTTATTGTGAAGTTTTCAACCAAGGACTTCCATATCGAGTCTCAACTTGACTTAAGTCTCAACTTGTGTTTCGTCAGGTACCAACGAACCACTCAACGCTCCTAGGTTGACCCTCATTCCTTAAATTCTTTGAAGAGATTGCAACATCAGAATCTTCTTTGACATGACGAGGTAAGATGATTCCATCTCGAGATGAACTGCGCTAATTGGATGAGAGAAGTGGAGACTAAACAGCTTCCTGGAGATTAGGACCATTTCCTCATTACCTGCAACGACTTTATCACGTGACATGTCAATATGTCACGATTCCTTTTCACATCGAATCGTTCACACGATCATGCGAAGAGAGGCAATTTAATCGTGTTCTCTAATCGCGCACTAATCGCACTAATCTCGGTTCTTCTTACTTTGGAATAAGAGGGGGAAGAGAGGGGGGAGTCAAATCTTTGATTTATTAGAAAATCTCGAAAATTATGTGATAATTATCCTGAATTTCTGAAATAACCTTATTTTTACTGGGGTGTCGCTCACCAAATGAAAGCAAGAAAGAGAAAAATCAACATAACAAAAATTAAAGTTTAAGGAAATGCAAATTGCTTGGGGACAGTAAAATGCCTTGCCCCTACTTTTTTTTTAGTTCACTGCTTAAAGTACATAAAAACCAGTTATAATGTCTTTGCTTTATTTTTTTTACATTAATGCAGGGTGGTTTCTACATCTTTTAACTAAATACTAAACCAAATAGTCAATTACAGAAGACAGTGGGCTGATGTTGGTGAATGAATTGCCGAGCAGTTAAGAATTCACACATCAATACTAGATACCATGTGATCTGAGTTCAATACCCAGTCGCGCCAAAAAAAAAGTCAATATTTCAATTTAGCGATAGTTCAAACTCCTAGATGGAGCAATAGTCCGTAGATAAACTATGCTATGCATGTTCCATAAGTGCATATCTTACCTTATCTTTTATTTTTAGCCTCGCCCGGTCTAATCTTGTTGGAAGTAAAATGACTAATCGACTAGGATAGGGATGCTTTTATATGCAATAAAACCTCTTCAATAAATTCCAGTCCAAAGTATAACTCTAAAATTAAAATTTTAAGATAATTCCTCTTATACAGTAATTATATTCAGTGTGCCTTAATTTGACCTGTGTATTCTTCAATTCCAATTTTTCTGAAAGTGCCCTTTTGATCACTGGTGCCCTTTTGATCTTAGAGTACCTGTAATCATTATCTATTCATTAACAGTAGAGGTTTATTAACTATATAATTAAAGATTATCTTTAGATATGATGATATAATGTAAAGTCCCGATCATGATAGATAAAAAAAAAAATTAAAGGCAATGCAAATCTAATTAGACTCGCCATTGGCTGTGTATCTTTATTTGGGTTTAAGGCATTCGCCCATTAAACTCACCAATGAATTTTAAACAAAAGCTTCCGACTGGAAACGTATAAAGAGACATCTTCACAATTGCACACTTTTACTAGTAATATATTGTATATAATTGCGTTCTTCTAAAACATTTAACCTTATTTTGACTGGGAGAGGGACAGAATCTACCTCCTGAAGTAAAATCCTTCCAAACACAGACAAAAGACAAAATTCTAGAGGTGGACAAAATATCCCACCCGAACCCTCTTCGTTATATATGTAGTATAACCATGAAGAAAGAAAATACAAGTATCTTGATATTGTCTTCAAATAATAAAGAACATGTAAAAGAACCCTCAAAAAGCCCGAAATAAATAACGCCAACCAAAAAGCGAAAAGTTTTGCCTCAGTTGGACACAGTTAAATAGTGCGCTTAATAGTTCAACTTCTAAAATATATATGAAAAGAATATCATAACGCTTATAGCAATTATACGGTAATACTATTAAATGTAAATACCATTTTAAATATATAACAATACAATTAGTTGATTGTGTTATATTGTCGCGACAGGTTTGCGATGCCTCAGTCACTACTCAGTTAGCTAATTGTTTGGAAACGAACTTGTATATGATTTTGAGGGGAAAGGAGAAAGATTTGGTAAGAATTACTGTTTTTGGTAACGTTGGATGTACGTGTTAGTAAAAGGTATTTATATTTTATTTCCAACTTGGATTATTAGGTCTAGGAATTCTTGCAAAAGTCAGTTTAAAGACAGTCAACTTTCAATTCTGAGCAATCTACCAACCATATGTAACCAGACGTTACCAGAGGCGATATACCTTTATGTTACGTAACCTTTTTACAAATTGGTACCATCAGTAATTCTTCAAAACTGTGCCTGATCTTTACGATATGGGTTACGATATAGAGTAAAAGAACTACCTACCACCGATCGTAACATAAACCTGGACATTTACCTAGAATATCAAGGTTACGTAATAATTGAACGCTTCCTAAGGTAATTTTTCTTTTGACAACCTTTCTTCTTACGATTTTCTCTCTTTTCTTCATTTCACTTTTAAAGATAGGTGTTTACATCTGGGGTACAGAAGGGTTTGTGGTCGAGCCGATCAGTAGGCCTGTGGTGAGATGGAGATCAACTTCACCTCTCGTTAGTGCGCTCCGGGGTCGGTTCCGCTCGTGTAATCACTTTCTCGATATTTCGGTGTAGCGGTATGAATACAACCATTCGGAGATACTTTGACTCTAACTTTTACTTGAATGCGTTCGTGACTAGAAAACGGCAATAACTGAACGATATATGAATAGATGATGCAATGGTTTTCTTTTGTTAACATCCTATTTAGATACTTTAAATTGGATTATACTAATTATTTGGATATTTTTGGAAGTGTTGCATCAAAAGCACCATTCCAGTCGTTTGGTACTCCTGGAAAGCGTCAGTCATTGACACGCCCTTGACTCAAGTATGTCAAAGCTAGTTTAGCTTTCCATTCCGATGTCTAAGTGGCCTTACAGAAGGCTTGTGGTGGGTCCTGAATGGTTGGATTTGGGTCGTGAAAACATTTTAAACGCTCAGCTTAGAGACTCGCAACTCATTCGACTTCTATCGTTGTTCTACGGGGGATTCTACAATTATAGTTCGTTCAAAATTGCATCATCAAGATTCTGATTGATTTACTCAGAAATTTCATCATGAAATCATATAATGACATTTTGAAATAAACCAATAAGATTCTTGATGGTGTAACATTCTTGATGGTGTAACTGTCAACCAATTAAAATGCAAATTTATCGATAATTTGCAGATAATCCATAAAAAAGAAACGTGGTTCAAGAGTATGCGTCCGCGTGTCTTTCCAGTAAATAACTAATACATAAGAACGATTTAGGAGTTTTGAATCCCTCTTAGTTCATTAAGCTCATTTAAGTATTGGGTTAAATTGATTTTCTAACTGAGTTAATGGCCATTCTTTGAAACCGGGTTGATTTATAGGGATGATAGTAACTGTTAAGATCGTGTTGTTATTTTATTTTTTTTCATGATTTTCATCCATTAACATAGACATTCCCAATCGAGGCAGTATATATTAAGCTTTACTAACGGGGATAGATCAACATTTTACGACACATATACCACATTTAACATTTTAACGGAATCCATTGTCGAATTTAACTCGCCACAAGGAAACATTATTTCAGAGATTGATTTGATTAAATTACGAGGAACCAGGAGGAGTAGAACCCGGGTGGCTTCATTGAGAAACCTAACATTTAACCACTGAGCCAATGCGCCGGCAAATGCGCTGTGTTGTTATTAGTGCGCTTTTTGTAATCATAAATGCATATAGTGAATGTGAAAATAATAAACTCCAAAAAGTTAACCGTACTGTGTTAACGAATGTTTTATAGTATTTTTCTTGTTGAGAGATAGATGGTCAGTGGTGAGTCTTGTCCCCGGTTGAAACTCTTGTTACCCTGTTTCTCAGATTGCTTGTCGATTGAGTTATAGATAAATCAAAAGATTTTAAATTGCCAATGGGAATAAAACTCTACATGAAAGAAAGCCATTAACTCACAAACGTTAAATGGACGCTTCTGTTTAGCAACTCGGTTATGAACGACACCCCTTAATTACACTTCAATTATATTATACATTTAAAGCGCCCAAAGAAAGGATTTTCAAAAGTGACAAACCCAACTGGCCAACACGTGACTTTGATTGTCAGTTGCGCTTTGAAGAGAGCTGTCATCACCCGGTTGTAACTGCATTAGCACCTGCGTCAACACTTGTGATATTAAATACTTCCGCAATAGGATGTACGCCTGTGAAAATGCAGCCGTCACTACTTAGGCCAAGCTTAGTTGAATTTTTGAACTACTTATTTCCAAAGCTGATCAGGGGAGAAGTGGTGACTGAAATACACGTAGTGGTGGGTTTTGAAGTAAAAGTGCCTGCATCCCTAGATGCATTAGATTACACCTTTTATTGTTCGCATATGTTTTCTTTTGTTATTATTGTTGTTAGTATGATTACTTATCTTTTTATGCATTTGTTTCTTTTTTTAATCCTTATTTCCAAATAGGGATGTGTTGGTGATTTGTGATATATTTTCTCATCGGATATCCACCTGGGTGGGCGGCAAATCTCATCGAGGTCCTAAAATAGGGGGTTTATTGAGATAACACCCTTTATATCCTGTATATCCAAGATATACACCCGGTGTGGAATCCTCGTTTTCCGTACACACGATATGCGCTGGCGTAGTTAGAGGTGTACGCGTGTATCGGCAATTTTCTTTTGTTTGTACTTTTTTATGCTGTTTTAAAGGCTTTTTATGAGGCTTGGTACTTTGATATTAGTGACGATACGCCGGTGTATTTCTATTGGGGTTCGCTACGCCGGTACGCCGGAAAACAGGTTTGTTTACGCCGGATATATCCGACGAAATACCCTTGGACTCCAGACTGGGCAGACGGTGTTCACCTGTAGTACCAAATCCAAAACCAATGTTTCAGAACCAATCAGAATATCCCCTCATTAATTTTGTTTTCGAGTATCGAGTAATTAACAGTCAAGTGATTATACAACACGATTAGAACAAGGTTTCTAATTGACAGTTCTCCATAAGATCATTAGCGTGGCTTAAATGTTAACAACGTTGTATTATTTGCAACGTGACTGCTCTGACATACTTGTGATCTTAAGTCATGCGTCGAGGTGACATAAGTGCATTATTTCGTCGAAATGTTTTGGACCAAAGTTCCCTATAGTCTAAATCAAAATAAGATGCACTTCCCACATAAATGGTGACCTTCTTTGCCCATTTTCTCAACGGTGTATTTTTTATTTTTTTTCTATTCAGCGGTTCAGCAGTTCAAAATGTTCATCTTCATTTTTTTTCATTTCTTTTAATTTAAATGATTTCTTTTATATTATCTGAGCAAGTGCTCTATTCTTACTTTCAAATGAATAAAAAACTATCAAAGAATATTGAAAAATGGCTTCAAAATACGCATTTATGTGGAAAGTGCATCTTATTTTGATACAGACTATATATGGAAGTTTGAGTCGTTTAAAATATTTCGTCTTTAATTTATTTCCTTACTATATCTTTTTCATCGAAACAAATGTTTCAAAATTTTATTCTTACAAGAGGAACACAATGTTGATGCTCCTGAACAACTTTACCTTTAACAACAAGCAAATTGGAACAATCTTTCAGAAGATGTGATTAATGCGCGGGAGGAATCCTATACTTCAAATGATCGACAAGAAAGGGGGGCAATACCCCCCCCCCCCCACACTTCGAGTTTTTTCAGGAATATACTAGATGAACACTGGTAACCTATTTACTCCTCATCGCTCTAGTTCTAAATTGTGCTAACTGATATTTTTTGAAAAATTGAGATTTTTACTTGGTTCGACTCGTCATGGTCTCTATATTCAATTTCTGTGCTAACTACAGAATTGATGTTTGATCATTCTAAAATGCTCTAACTACAAAGCAAAAAACTTTAAACGTATTTTTCTCGACTTTTAAAAAACGTCAGTTAGCAGAACTTAGAACTGTTGATAAATATATTATAGAGTCGGCTTTCTGAGTATCTTAGTCCTGATCTCAGATTAGGACTTATTTATGTTCTATTACAAGATTCTATTTAACAAATCCAAAACCTTCACTCTAAAATGAGCGTCTGGATACATTCAACATACGCCACGTCTATTATTTTCTCGAATTTTCTATCATTTTAATTGTTCATCTTAAGCTTAATTTATGACTTCATGAATTCGATACATGCATACATGACTCACTTCTCGAACTGATTCACTTAGATATCTCTTAATTACAGGAAACTGCTTAATTAGCATCTTAGACAATTAACGCGAAATGAGATTTTCTCATTCATCTGATTAAATTAACACGTTAGACATGTCAAAAGAAAGTATTGACACATTGGAAATGAGACAAATTGCAATAAAAAAATCTTTTAAATGTGTATGTTGTTGTTGCGATAGTTTTTTTTGTTTTTTTTATTTACAGTTTAAAGAAATTACAAAACATAGAGACACTTAATCAAAGAAAATAATTCATAGATATAAAACAAAGAACCAAATCAGTGGCAAGAATCTATTTTATCAGTGCCAACTGACGCACAAATCAGAAACGATAAAAAGCAAAAAAATAGGAACGCGTGCAGGGGGAGGGGATGATGATGATTAGGTTCAGACAATGAGGAACTAATGAAAATCGACCAGATAGAGAAATTAAATCAAGAGTAGCATTCAATATTGAGTTGTTTTCTAAATCAGTGAGTGAGGAATGACCATATAAAAGTAAGGTGGT
>JAUKPT010005392.1:0-10457 GCA_032273505.1 Nanomia bijuga | reverse complement strand
TTTTTTTTTTTTTTTTCGTTTTTTTTTCGTTTTCCCCTGATTTTTTTTTTTTTTTTAACGGAGGAAATTTTTATTACGTTCATGTGCAAGTTCAATACAATCAAATAATTAAGAAAAAATACAAAGAAATTACTAGATAACAAAATAAAATAAAACATGTTTATAACTTTTAAAGAAAATTAAAACAGATCAGTGATTGTCTCAAAATGATAATTTTGTCATTTTATTGGTTGAAAGTTACATCATGAAGATCCCCATATAATACTAAATTTTAAAGTAACCTGTCAGGATCTTTGTTATTTGATCTTTGTAACCAACCCAGACAAACTTTGAGACAATTTCCTGCCAAAAGGTTGTATCAATATCTAAAAAAATGTTTGCTGTTGTATCATTGAATCAGACATAATTTCCACATTTTTAGATGTTTTTGGAAATGAAAATATCCTTCAAGCATCGATCATATTGGGAAGACTTCATTAAAACTTTCTTTTAATCGCCTCAATACAACCACTGTTTTAAAGTTCTTTTCAAGTGTGAAATTGTTATCAAGGATTATTTTGATTCTCAACAATTGTTATACTGCTGGTAGCAGAATTCATATAAACAAATAACTATTCAGCCTCTAAAAATCTGAGAAAAGTAATTAGAATAAGAATGAAAAATTGTACTTCTTACTAAGATAAAATTAATTGGTCATATTTGACCTTATGTACCATATGATAGTTCCATACAACTTTTCTATGTAATATTTTATGTCGTAGTAATCTAGTAATTAGGTAACAAACCAATTTAGTCAGTATGGGAATTTTTCAAAGATGGGGATTGTTATAGTCAGTAAATTTTTTACAGGGTCTTTTAACAGAACATCATTCATTGAGCATAAAGTCCAATTTTGAGTCTTTTTTTCCGTATATGACTAGAAAAGATTTAATTCTTTTACTGGTTTGATGTATGCGAAAATATAAGATGTTTTCTGGAATCCTTTATAAAGATAATAATTCATTTTGATTTTAATGTTATTTTCAACCATCCAAACCAAAAGGTTTAACTCTGATTTTCTAAACGATTTGCATAGATAAAACAAGAATTTAAACATAAGCGTTATATGGCCAACTGTATTCAAAAACATTTGGGAGTGTAGTAGCCAATATTAAATCAAATGCTTTTACTTCAAAGGTTATTTTTTTACTAATGATTTTTTCATTGGCGATTTTAATTAGTGTAAACAAAATGTTTTATTATCAAATTTATGTCTTAATTCAATATGATTGTTTTTAAATTTTATACACATCAGCATATCTTTTGTTTTATTTCACCAGATAAATTAGAAAGAACCTTTTGGTGAAATATAACCTTAAGTAGTATTTTGGACGATTTAGATCGTTCTAGTAATGTTTTATCTGAAAAATGTTAATTATTAGGGTCTGATTACATCAGCATAATGCTGTTTATTTTAAAGTAAAAAGTTTTAAATTTGAAATTCTCTGCTACTATTTTAAGAGATTGATAAAATTCTTTGAAGATTCATTAAGATTTAAGTTCTGTTATATCTTTAACTGGATTCGATTTTTTCTTCTCGATTGCAAACATTAGCCAAGTCAAATCGATGTGTGTCACTAGTCATGTTATCAGACTATTTCCTTAACAAAGAAAATGTTATTGTTTAGAGTATCTTGAATAAAGATTTTCTTGACACCAATAACTGATGTACAAATTGAGCATTTAGCATGATATAAGGAATGCATATACTTTGTTTTAAGGAATATATATTAACTATTTTAGTGGCAGCACCTCTTAATGCTGAAATGCAACAGAAACATACTTTACAACAACTTGACCAACGTCGACTTCAACTGCAGAAAAGTATGTTTAACAAAACATCTCAGGGACTGTCTTCAAATTTCAGTAGAAATCGTCAAATGATTGGTCGAATATTACATCATCATAACCATGATAGGTCGTTTTCAAAATGGCATAATTTGTTGTTTTATTGAAAGTTAAAATGCCAGTAAGAATTTTTTGTGAACCAATAATATTTATGATGAAGTAATATTCGACCAATCATTCGCCAATTTTTACTGACATTTGTAGGTAGTCCCTCACAACTCACATTAAATTCTTTATGTTGATTAGAAACGTTATATGCGATCAATCTGAAGTAAAATCTACAACATAGTATCGAATTTAATGTGAGCTTTGTTTTGTCACGAGCTTTGGGCTAAAGCTGATTGGTTCAAAGTTAGTTCTACATGAAAGCAATTTGTTCATTCAAAAATTCTTCAAAAATGTCTTAATGATATTTCTCAGATAATAAACCTATGAGATAAGGTCTCCACCAATCAAATTAGCCATTATTTTGAGACACAACATTTCAAACAATAGACTAATATTTTCAACCAATAGCCACTATTACACATTTCTTGACGGAATACAATTTTCTGTGATTTAACTGTAAGTAACCGCTCTTATATCTTTCGAATGATAATTATTTAGTACCATATTTGAATCTAAAACCAGTAATTTTTGACTTTCAATTTACAACGACAAAACATTGGTTCTAATTTATTACAGTAAAAATGTAGATGAGTTATTTATCTCATTTATTTCTTGTAATGTATTATGAATTTATCATCATCATTACCAGACAAAGTTAGTAGTTAACTAATTATGAATTATTATCTACTTACTAATCAAATGATTCAACTTTTCAGTGCGACCAACTGAAAGTGAGCAAGCTGAACGAGAAAACCAGATACAGCTTGCTTATGAAAGGGAATACCAGCGACAAAACCAAAGTATGCATTTGTAACTTTCACAAAAATGGAATGATTTATCATGATAAAATTTGTATCAAATGATAAACAGTACTGTATAAAGTTATGTTAAGTATACTTTGGTGGGATTAAATGTTAAGTTATATTTCACTCAAGATATATCTTATTCATTGCTTAGAACTTTGATGTCAATATTTTTTATTTCATTTTTTTTCATCTAATTGAAAGCATGAAAGATCTTTAATTAAGAGATAGGTATTTTTTTCTTTGAGAATAATGAAATTTGTTTTCTATCTAATGGTAATTTTATTATAAACAAGAGCTCTATATGCCACTTTCTCCAATTGTAATAGTAAAAATTAATTTTCTTTTATTTTTGATATTTTTACAACATGAGCTTTGTAACTCAATTTTAATGACAATTCTAGATTTCGTTTTATTGGCAAATGAGAAACTTGGCATTATTTGGATAACTACTTTAATGTCAGATATTGTTGCGGTCAGAAAAAGTCATGAAAGTCGTGCAAAGGGGTTGCAGGAATTTAATGTCACGCATATAGGTGGGAAATGAAAAGAATATTATAAAAACAATTGAAAAAGAAAATCAAAATAAAAAAAGTTGCGTAAATTAAAAGTCGCGCCAGGAGAAAAAATAGTCGCAGTCAGAAAATATTGGTAAAGTCGCACAAAGTTTTACACAACATTTTTTCCTGCGACTTTTTCTGAGCGCGACAATATTTGCATTAATATAATCATATCTTTATCATAGAAAACTTAATTTTAAGATTTCATTTCAGATACTAATCTCCAATCTCAATTGGAAAAAGAGCAGATGGAGCAAAATATCGCCAATGCAAGACATAAAGGTAATTTTGTTGGTCTGGGTTTGTCGTTGTGAGGTTCCATATGACTTGGGGGTGACTCATAAATCGACTTTCTTACGAAGTCGCGTCACTTGGCATGTAATTTCTACCCCGATATCCCCTCGGAGAAAACGTCAATTTTCATTTTGGTTACAAAAAATTCATGTGTTTGCCAGCTTTATTCAACATTTATGTTAAGGTTTTTGAAACAACATGCGAGCTAATAGAATAGTTTGATTAGGCTGGTTTGCCAATAGAATCTTGACGCAAAAAAACTTCAGCATGAAATATTTTGAAATTCTGAGAAAAAATCTTAATTAGACAAAACATTAAAAAAAGTTTTTTAGTCGAGAATGAAATTTTTTCGATTTTCAGTATAACGTCAAAGATTTAAAGTAATTTTACTCCCCCCCTAACGTCAATTGATGCGACTTTGTAACAAAGTCGATTTATGAGCCACCCCTTGATTTCTCAAACAAATAATAATGATAATAATAATAATAATAATAATAATAATAATAATAATAATAATAATAATAATAATAATAATAATAAAAATAATAATTTTTCTTCAGTAAATTTCAAGGAAGATAAATAAGCAGGACTAGTATTGATTCAATTGAAATTAGTTTACACATGTTCAAATAAAATTTGTATGAATAATTGTATATTCGACACATATAGTTGAGCTATTTGTCCCCAAACAGGATTTCAAATAGTTAGTCAAATGATTTGAATGCAACTTAATTAATTAAATATCTGTTTTTATTGTACTAAATCTTGGAGTTCTTTGTTCGTTTAGTTCTATCTCCTGTTGATGCTGTAATTCAACATCGTAAGTTTTTTTTCTCTAAAATTGATGAACAGTCAGTAAATTACTGAAATCGTTGGTTCTTTAGCTCCCACACTACGATTTTGAGTTATAACTTTTACTGTCACGTTTTTAGAAATAAAACATTGGTTTTGACAATAGAAAATAAATTCTATTCTATTACGCTTTTTTTATCATCTCGTAAATTATTTGAAAAATGCATACATAACATGCAATTTACTTTTAAAAACATGTTGATATACTTTATATCTCAAAATTGCAGAAAAGGAAGTAAACAAACCAACAATCAAAATTTTCGAAAAGGTATTTTGGATTCTAGAGAAGGTCAAATCGTTCAAAATATCATATTTTTACAAGCATCCAAAATGTCAATTTAATCATGTATTGCACGTCGAATTTATGTTTTATTTGCTTTCCTCATAGATATATCATCGAGCGATATGGTTCTGCGCCACAATAGTGAGTAATAAGGCAAACTGCGATTAACATGAATTTCTATAAGATATCTAGTCTCATTGTAGATTGAGGTCTCTTTAATATTTTGTTTGGTTATAAGGCGGAATAAATCTGGAAGTAATTTGTTGTCATAGCTTTTCTTCAAGCATGATAAAAGTAAAGTATCTTATTTGGTTTGTACAATGCTCATCTATTGTTCAGCCATGTAAAAGAAAAAATGTTGGTTAGATTTGTTAGATTTTATCTTTCCAACCTTGCACGGTTAAAAACACAAGAGTTCATCCTTTGGTGGTGTCTAATAGGTCATTGAACTATCCAAATAAAAGGCACTTGATCAATAACTTCCAGAATCCTACTTTGTTTCCAATGAAGATAAATGAAAGAATCTCAATAGAACAACATTTAGCTTTAATGAGAACATGAAATATAGAAATTCGTGTTTGGCTCTTTGCATGATTTATATATCAGGTCTGGTGTGTTGACTTGTTAACGTCAAAGGTTTACATATTTTGTTCTGACTGTTAAAAAAGGCTCCTTAATTTACATGTAAGAATTGTATTGTTAAAGAAGCAAAGAATGACATGTTAGTTTCCTTACCTTCTCAAAATGATATCTATCTTTAAATCTTGAGTATCACATGAATGTAACTCTAATGAAAATAAAGATAATGTCAGGGTATTTATTACTTTACATCCATCGCTGATTTTGAGTACCTCTGTGCTTAACATACATATAATTTCATATCCTGCTTTACCACAGTGTCTTTACTCTTTCTTTTAAGGATGCTTTCCAGTAACAGTTATTTTATTTGAAAAAGTAAGCTTTTCAAAGTATGAATTCCTAATATTATTGAATAGGGTATTTTGACAAGAAAAGTAATAATTTGGTATCTTGCTGTTGAGTTAACTTTTGAAATTAAAGTTAAAACCACAAAAAAGCATTTTTCCAAGCAAGTTTCTTCCATTAATTTGAGGCAGCATGATCAAGCATTATTTCTACCTACTCTTGGATTAGAGATTTTAATGATATGAAAAGAGTGAAGATTATCTGTAACATAATGACTAGATAGTGTGTTCAGGTTCTTAGCTTTGGGCTGTTTCTATTTTAGTATGAACTTGTCCCTCAATTATTTTAGGTTCTCATATGTATATGAACTCTAGTATCATGGGTGCTTAAATTTAGATTCTAGATTCTTGCAATAAACAACCTTGTCAACTATAAAGACCTTGTTTGAAATATTGACACTATCTTAAAATGGAGACATTACGTAAACATTGGCCTTCTTGATAATCTTTCTTAATTGTTGTTTAAAAAGAAGAGAATGAGAGAAGAAAATATTCCAGCAGAATATAAAATAAAAGTTGTAACTGCTTACCCTTAATGCGATGATAATGTAAATCAATTTCAAACAAAAATATTTAGTTAAATTAATACTTATTTTAGTTCTATTGAGTTTGCTATTTGGTCATTTGTTAAAATAATTTTTTTAAGGTCTATAATCTTATTGTGTCCATCTTAGAATTCCATCAATGTTTTAAAAAGGGTCTTTTCGTTGACATTAAATTAGTCAACTAATTTGGTAAGTGATTATCTTGAAATTATGGCTAGTGTTTTCTGAATTAATCACTTATTGAAAAAGTTGATTAGTTAGAGCATGATTATCATAATTATTCGTTTCAGGTATGGCGATGCCACATCATTTAGAACTTCGTCAGAGAAGTATGTATTATAACCAATTAGGTTATTTTTATAACCAATTAGGTTACTATCTGCGAGTAAACCCATTTGGTTTACCAATTCAGTTTGCTGCTTATAAGAAACCAGTTTCTTTTTAGTAAAGAATTAGTGAAAAAGCGATGCTATCAGAACAAAAAAGAACGAAACTTTAAAAAACTCAAAAACACACTGCATTGGTTCATCAGCCTTGATTATATCATCTAGGTTTGATTATGCTCTGCACGTTACAAAGAAAGAATATTTTTCATCAAGATAATTTTCAGAAATCATTTTATTGATTCTGAAAAAGTAAAGTTCAATTGTTTTGAACGCTATTTTCTTTTTTAATTTGTCCAATGACCAGATAGTGTGTTTTCTATTTCAGTTCCAGTGGATCGACCTAATATTCAATCTCAGTTGGAACTAGGTATATTCAGTAAATTCTAACAGTCTATTTTTGTAGAGTAGTGTATGAACAATGTAGTTAGTTGATTAATGAGTGCTCAAGATATTCTAAATATAAATTCATGTAATCATCTTTTCTCATAACCCTTGCGCGCTGTTATATAGGCAGAATTCCATGCTTGGAAAGTTTTCTGCTAGAAGGAAATGTCTTCTGCATGTAAACATGTAATTCTTCACTGGTGTTTTTTGTGTGTATGCTCAGGATGTTATCTAGCAGAGGCTTTTTTGTACATGAAAATCTGCCTAGAAAACTTGTAATGGCTAATACTATTTTGATTTGTTAAGAATTACTTCATGAAGAATCTGATTGGTAATGTGCGTTGTTGGCATGATTTTCAGTTTTCAATCACATTCAATCACATCCAATCACATTCTTTAGGATGTTATTATAAACCAATTGAAATGCTGATTCAGTCATTAATAGAAGACAATGCCTAATGTAACCAAACAAAATCATGCAAATGAATGTTTTGTTTGAGTCACCAGATAAGGGTTCGTCTACAAATTTATAGGTAAACGTTTTGGCTCATTGGTTAAAAATTACATCAGGATTGTTGCTGGTTCACTTATAAAAAATATTTTTTTTATTTTTAGTTTTAACAAAACATTAAATGACAGCATTTTAATTGAACCAATAAGTTTCTTGGTGATGTAATTTCCAACCAATTAAATGGCAAATTTAATTTGTAGATAATCCCTAAAGAAATATATTTGTGATACAGGTTTCATTTCAATTATAAATGCCATTTTGTGAAAAACACTTTGCAGAAAATCATATCAATCCATTTTAACTGTGCATAAGCTTTTTTGCATTGCGTGGCTCAGCATAAATTATTTGACAGCTAGAGATTTTTAACTAAATTCACTTTTTTCTCTTTTAGCTGAAGAGTATGACCGTGAAAAATTGCAACCCCAAATGCCTGAATTAGAGTTGCGAAATCAAAGTATGTCCAGTTAGATTTCAATGTGTACTAACAAATCTCAATTCTCATTTAGGAAGCAATTTTTTTGTCATATCGTTTGTACTCTGAATGAAGAATTGTGATGTTTTTGTGTGAAAGTTGAACCTTTCTTCACATAAATTGATACGTTGCAATATTTTATTTAAAGTATTCATGCTTAATTTTACATATCAAAAGGTCAATATGATATTTTATGCAAGAGAATCTTATTTGATCGTCATAACAATATTATCTTTTAAAAATTTGTGGATATTTCCTTACATATTGGATACTAATCAAAGTAATTTAATTTTTCATCTTGATATTTCTTCTTACTACTTTTATCACTTGCATGAAACCATTGCTTTGGATACTAACATCGATTAATCGCAGAATTAGTTACATTTGCGATGTGATGAAACGTTTCCAGAATCGACCATAACCTTAGGCATCAGTTGTAATTAACACCTATTGTCTAACAACTTTAGTTCAATGGTTTTGCAAAAGAATGATTTAACTTTTAACTTATGGGCTCATGTGATGCATCATGTTTATGAAAACATCTTATTTTAAAACGAACATGAGTGTCATAGCATATGGCATACGAAAGCATAAAATGATTGTCAGATCATTGGTATGTAGGGCTGTTTGATCCTTGTTTTTAGACTGAGTGTTATTGTATGAGAAAAGATAGGTGATACTTAAATTGTTTTTGTGAGGAAGATGACAATGATAGTATCAATATTAACAGGAACTTATATTGAAATAAATATTTCTTTTGTATTCTACATTATAGTATAGTTAGTATAGTTTTACTCGGGTAGTTTTTTTTAGTTGTATAGTTCTTTATTTTTTCATAGTTTTAGCTCGTTAGTATAGAAAAGTTATTTTTCTATGTTATTTATTGAATTGATTAATTAGCCCAATTAATAGTATTTTGAAGGTAAGTGCAATAATTCTATTAGACATGTTATAGGCTTTTTTATTTTTGTTTTCAAAGTAGTGAAAAAAATAAGGAGTTGTACTATTTTCAAAACCTTTAGCTTTACAATTTTCTTATTAGAGTTATACCAGGGCGAATAGCAAAAAAGATTGATTAGATACAAAGATCTTAAAGAAAAAAGGGAACAAAGGATTCGTTTGCAGGGGAGCTGTTTCTTTTTAAAGATGTGCTTTTCACTATCATTAATTTGACATTTTAGTACCCAATGCAGCAGGTCAATTCCTTTCTCAACAAGATGCAAAAAGTTCTGGTAAGGAAATATTTGTTCTTCCAAAGTTAGCAAAACCAAAATAAGTTGTTTAGTTGAGCATTTATTGTCACAAGAAACGAATTAAATGTATTGTTTTATATAATCAAATTTTTTATTGTTAGAAACATTTTTTGTGAAAGTTGCGATAATTTGCTTGCAACAAATTTTGCTTGTGACGTTTTCAGCCCGTGACTTTTTCTGCATCTAATTTAAGGTATCAAAAATGCCAAATTCTTCGTATTTATTCTTTTGATAGGTTTTTTGAACTATTTTTAGGTTTAGCAAGTCGCAAAGATAATATACCCCCTGAACAAAAATGTAAGTTATATTCACTGATATTGCCTTGTTGTAATATACCCCCTGAGCAAGAAAGTAAGTTAAATACACTCATATTGCCTAATAGTAATATACCCCCTGAGCAAGAAAGTAAGTTGAATACACTCATAATGCCTTAGTAATATACCCCCTGACCAAGAAAGCAAGTTAATGCACTCATATTGCCTTACAGTAATATACCCCTTAAGCAAGAGAGTAAGTTAAATACACTCATTGCCTTGCAGTAATATACCCCTGGAGCTAGAGAGTAAATTAGATACACTCATATTGCCTAACAGTAATATACCCCTTGAGCAAGAGAGTAAGTTAAATACACTCACAATGCCTTGCAGTAATATACCCCCTGACCAAGAAAGTAAGTTAAATACACTCATAATGCCTTAGTAAAATACCTCCTGACCAAGAAAGCAAGTTAATGCACCCATATTGCCTTACAGTAATATACCCCTTGAGCAAGAGAGTAAGTTAAATACACTCATAATGCCTTAGTAATTTACCCCCTGACCAAGAAAGCAAGTTAATGCACTCATATCACCTTACAGTAATATACCCCTTGAGCAAGAGAGTAAGTTAAATACACTCATAATGCCTTAGTAATTTACCCCCTGACCAAGAAAGCAAGTTAATGCACTCATATCACCTTACAGTAATATACCCCTTGAGCAAGAGAGTAAGTTAAATACACTCATAATGCCTTAGTAATTTACCCCCTGACCAAGAAAGCAAGTTAATGCACTCATATCACCTTACAGTAATATACCCCTTGAGCAAGAGAGTAAGTTAAATACACTCATAATGCCTTAGTAATTTACCCCCTGACC
>JAUKPT010005391.1:0-10457 GCA_032273505.1 Nanomia bijuga | reverse complement strand
TTTCTTCATACCTTTTTCTTCACTTTTCTTCACTTAAAATGAAACCGAAAGTACCCCGTAAATCCCCAAATAATTGTATTAGTAGGCCTTTAGTTAAGAACGCCATGCTTAGACCCCGTTGCACCGAAGGCAGGAAATAGCAACACGCATTGTTTCTTAACTCTCTACCCTTCTAGCCCCTTAAGGTGCTTAAAGAACCCACCACCATCTTACCCTTTCTTGTTACACCAGTGATTTGATTTTTTTTGTATCAAACTGCGATAAATGTTTTACCTTAAGATTGGCTCCAACATCATTAGTTGTCCCATTTCTCTATGCAGTAACGGTGCTTCAGTCGGTTTTGATACAAACACACGGTGAATACCCCTAGTTACCAGTCCCTTTCCATTAGATCCAGTCTCGTTTAATGCTTCTCCGACGCCAAGAAAATCATCTTTTAGTAGCCTGCGATGTAACATGATTTCTAGTTCACCGTCATTTATACTTGTTCCTCCTTGCGATCGATCTGTCATTACAGTAAGTTGTGACATTGTATCGTTGATGAATATACGACTGTTGATTGGGTAATAATTCTGAGATACCGGTTCATACGTTACAAGCTTCCATGTTTCTCTATAATCTCGTATTCTTTTTTTCATTTCGCGGCCATTCGCATCCGTGAAGAACACCCCATTGCTTTTTATATCCGTTTTGAATCTTGTGATGACTTCTCTTCCGATTTTATCCCCGACTGGAATTGGCCCAACTGTATGTTCAAATTCAGCATACATCTTTCCTCGATACAACCTTATTACCTGGCTTACATACGGACTAAAAATCTGCCTAACTTCGCTTACTAAAGGTCCTTTCAGAATTTTGGTTTTAACTTTACCATTTTCATCGACGGGTTTTGGATTCTGATTGATTGGGCGGAAAATGTAAGCACCGGACGTTTGAGAACTAGTTTTATCGCCTTGGCTGCCTTCATAGATCAGGAAATTTTGATCAACATTAAGATCTAACTTGTGTCTCTTATCAAATATTTTCACCAACCTCCCCGATTCCGTTGAAAACTCTAATCTTAGAAATTCATTCTCGATAAAATCATTATTTGAATCTAAATCGCTAACTTTCGATATAGCTGCTTTTGTGTATTTGTTTAATTTCTTGAGTTCTTTAGTTCTATAATAAATGAAATATGGTTTGAAACCAAGAGGTGCAATCGAAACTGGAAATGTCATTTCATATGCAGCAAAACCTTTGTGATCAAAACGGAGCGTAGAGGTTGATTTTGAGACAGGGAGCACTTGAGATTCGATTGGGTTGCCAGAAGGATCGAGCACAACGTATTTCTTGGAATTCACTGGAACTTTTATGTGCGTATCTATGCGATGACCAATTGGATTGTAGATGACTACAATGGAATCTTTTGTTTCTGTGATTTGGCAAACACTAATGTTGAGATAATCACAGCGTTGAAAATCGACTTCTGCTTTATCTCCATTATATTTGTGATTGATAAATGTGCTCATCACATCCTATAAATAAAAACAAGAATATTTACTCGGTACGCGAGAGTAAATGTCGCATGGAATTTTCATAGATTCACTCAAATTACTGTAATGACAGATTTAAAGGTTGGTTGGAATAATTAGGAATTTCGTTTGTCTCTTTTGTACCACCCAAAATGTTGTTCTCACCAAAATACTGTTGTTCTTTTCGAAATCTCACAAAAAAATTATTTTATTAACATAGTTCTTGTATGTCTTTTAAGAGAGTGATTCAAGAGATTCCAAGAAACATATTCCTCCCTCTCCAATTAGATTTTACCTGGCAATCTGTTCTTCCCATGTGAAGTCTTTTGGCGTAGTCGTTAGCGACATGTTGTTTCTCCGTACCAGTAGCTGCATCATGATGTTGATTGACAGCCATCGATCTTCTCAAGAAATCTGACGATGATTTACTTTGCACGGTTCCAAGGAGTGCCTCCACTTGCTTGCAAGCCTGGGATTGCAGAAAAGGGAACAGAGGTGTGAATGTACAAAATTCTTTGGGAACATTTTCTCTAATCTTAAGCTTATTTTCTATGAACTTTCGGGATGTTTTGAAGGTGTGTTTCTTCATGTTTCGACGATTTTGTATTGGTGTATAGGAAGGAGGAGAAGAGGGGTCGTAAAACAATGTCCATATAAGGCGGTAAGAACGATTTTACATGTGTCTCTAATTGGGAAAACTGCAACTAAGATGACCTTGACAATTTTATGATTCTTGATGTCATTTACACTCTTTTTTAATAAGATATTTGCGAAATAGGGCTAAAGTCTATTAAAATTTCAAGTTTTTTAGGGCTAAAAGCTCCTTAATAGTCATGTGGCAAAATAAAAATAAATTCAATATATCTCCAATTTGTATTAGTTTTTATCACATTCTTCGGGTAAGTTTCTTGAAAAGTTTCTTAAGATATCGTATTTAGCCCTATAAGTTTCTTAGTTGTTAGGCCCTTGCAGCCCCGGTTTCTTACAGAATGGTTTCTTATATATAAAAAAGATGTATTTATGTTATTGTTAAAGTTTTGCCTTACCTTTCTTTCAAAAATTTGTACTAGCATCATAAATACAAAAATTAATACCATTGATTCAAAAAAATACATAAAATTCATTCGGATAAGGTCCGCTAGCTTTCACAAATTCTACTGTTGGACGTTCCCTTACCTGTAAAATGTTATTTGATTCTCTAATGTATCTTTTATGTGTTGGCCGACTCGTGAAATATCCCGTCCAATACGAGTGAGGTCGATGCGAATAAGGGAAGAAGTCATCTGTTTTGACTTCCCATGTCTTCTTGGCTTCGTGCAAGGCTTTGAGATAACGGGAAGGGGTAGAATAGAAAACGTTGATGCGACCGTCCTAAAACAACAGCGAAGTGTAATCTCATTTCAAGTCATTACTGACAGATTACGTCAAAAATAATATTAAAAAGTCAATCAAATCAGTTGTGAAAGCAATATTGTATGCATCACCCAAAAAAAGAATAAGATAAGATAAGATAAAATAAGATAAGGAGAAAAATTGGGTGGGGGATTGACAATGATAATCATGCAGAAATCTTGTGTTGTTAGAGATTTTACATTAGTAGAGTTGGAGGAAATGTTAATCTAGTCTTGATTTCAAATTGATTCTTGAAAGTGCTTTGTGAAACTTTTTCTGGGAACGAGAAGACAACCCAAACTAGAATTTCTTGTTCTGACCGATGTATAGACATTTTCAAGTTTGAGAAATTCGTTGTGGAAACATATTGGTAGATAATTATGCAGAAAATCGTAAATAAAGAGAACGTTTTTCACTTTTACTTGGTCACTGATTTTCAGGATGTTGTTGTTCTTATATAGTGGATTTGGATCAGCATTCATATCCGCAAAATTGATTGTTCTGAAGGCTCTGTTTTGAAGTTTGCGTATTAGCTTGGTTTGACAGTTCAATTGCTGACCCCATACTTGGACACCTTATGTTAGATGTGACAAGAATAGCAAGTGGTAATAGATATAAGTTCATTTTTGGTAACGTAATGACATATCTTACTTAGAAGGCCGTTTGCTCTTCTTAGTTTAGAAGCTAAAACTGTACAGTGAGTTTTACCACTTAAGGTTGAGTCTAGGTAGACACCAAGATATTTTATACTGTCCGATGGATAAAGTTTATGGCCACTAAGTGTCTGTTTGAAACCCACTCGGTGAAATACGATAAGTTCTGTTTTGGAACAATTGAGTGAAATTTTGTTTGCTAGTAGCCATTTGTATAGGGATTTTAAATCAAGGTTTAATAACAATACCTTCCTACATCTATCCTGGCAACAACACCAACTCATGTCATTCCTATGGCAGAATCGAAGAAGAGCTTATAGACCAAACACTAAATTTATGATGCAAGTTAGCCAATATGTTTGTAGTAGATCAATAGCAATTTTGCTAGTAATTTTTGTCTTTACTCCCAATATACCACTCATGATTTCAATGGATAGTCAATTCTCTGCTTTCCTAAGCAGAACTATATTCTCGAAATGTATGTTAAGTAATAATTGTGGACCCAAAAGTTACAAAGATTCACTTTTGAGAATTTTTCAGAAATATGCATGAAAATCAAGAAAGTAATTCTAAGAATACTGATGAAGCCTAATTTTAGATTTCGGACACCGTTTTAGAGAAATTGTCTGAAACCTCTTTAAGAGGTTTTTAGTAGATTTCTCAAAAACAAGCCTAATGATTTTGTTAATTTTTTGACAGACTGTAGCTCTAATGATAACACATTTTCTGAAAAAAATTGTATGTCCACGAAAGTTCTCGAGATATAGTGTCCAGATTATGCGAAAATTGTCCGAAAAAGTGCTACAGCTTCGGCTCCATTTTAAAGGAAGCAGTTTATTTCGCTTGTGTTCATATGTTGACATTGGCCTGGATCGATTCAGCGTAGCTAAAAGTACTTGTATGCCTCATGGTAGACCATTTCAACCACCCAGTACAGAGTTATGGTCGGTCAAAAATGTCCAAAAAGTGTAAATTTTGTGAGTTTTTTGGTTTAGTGGTTTTTAACGATTTTCTCAAAAACGAGTCTAACGATTTTGATACCTTTTTAACATGTACTAGTGTCAATGGTCCCGCATATCGTGAAAAAAAACTGCACGTCTGGGAAAATTCTGAAATTTCTGTTCTTTTGGTTGAGATGGAGATTCTTTAGATAGATCGATTCTATCTTTATACTGTTATCTGTATTTAAATTACAAGCCTTCCATTCTGTTGATTTTACATTCAATAAGATAGGAAAAATGTCTAAAAAAAGGTCGAAAAATCACAACTTTGAGCGTCTATAAACAGAGAACAGAAAGAGATTTTAACCTACGTTTTTTTTTTAGTCTAGTTTTATTTAGCTCTTTCAATTATCAAAAAAATCAAAAATGACTCAAGTTCCCCTTTAAGAACAGAGAGCCGAATTAAGGTCCTTGATGCAATTGTATAAAATTGTAGATTTTTAGTCAAATTTCACAAATTTTCACAGAATTTTTCATAAAAAACTTTTGAAAAAAGTTAATTTGCATAGACTGTTAATGATAGAACACCATCGAAATCCATATTGGAAATAAGAAGGAAAACAACATAAACCTTCATTTCATATGGTGTTAACAGCTTTTAAGATGATCAAACAATTTTTTTCAAATTACTGGTTCTAGAATTTTACTGCAAGGCAAAAAGTCACAGAATTTAATGGAATCCATTGCCGAATTTAACACACCACAAAGGATCACCTGTGGCAGACATTATTTCAGTGATTGATTTGATTAAATTACAGGGATCCAGGAGGGATCGAACCTGAGTCGCTCCAATGGGAAACCTGCAATCTAACCACTGAGCCAATGTGCCGAGATTCACTTACTAGCTGGTTGGCCTAATGTCACACTTTCTCTATCTAGAATGGTTCTTGTTCTTGAAAAAATGGAAAAATGAATTCAAAATCGTATGATATTTTGAAGTTGGGGGTTTAATTTGTAGTTAATTGGCATAGAAGAATCTTCAAGTATCTCTAGATTAGCTTTTTTCACTTTAATGCTATGGGATGCTATAGGTCCAATTAAAGGGCCTGTCTTTGTGAAAATCACATCTATGAAGTCTTAAATGATATCTAAAACTATAAAAAGAACATAGTCTGAAAGCTTTTCATCTCATTTTTAAAATTAAAATTTAATGAAATAATGTCTACTAGTTTTTTTGTTAAGTTATTGTCTATATTAGTTTTTAGGTTTTCTTTTATATTTATATTTTTAAAAGTGAAAGTTTTATATCATTTGGTAATAGCAATTTTTACCGAGATGTATATTACTTTTGAAAGTATATTATTAAATAACCAAAATATTTTTGTATTTGCTGTTTTTTTTAGACAACCATTACCCATTTTTTTATTTCAAATCTCATTGCATATATATTTATCATGTCTTCTTCAAGTGATGTCATTTTAAAGAATAATGGTTTTCATAATTTTTGTTGTCAATTTTGTTTTGTTTGTTTATGTTGTTATTAATGAGCATAAGAAGCATTTAGTGGTACAGACATGAATAGTTGTATTTTTCTTTTGATGAGTGGGACTTCTTATGAGTAACTCATTTTTTAACAAATAACTTTTTTGAAAAATAATCAGAATTTTTCTCAACTGATAGGTCTAAACCAAGGGGTTATTGCTTTAACTTTAACTTACCCTTGTGCGTGCATATGTTTGTGCGTCTGTCTGGGGGTTTCATTGAAAACTAGTCATGAGATTTTTCTGAAACTTTCATTAGAGGTCAATACTAGAAAGATATTGATGAGGCCCCAAGAAAAATCTGTTTTTTGTGAAAAAGTGGCAAAAATTGTTTTTTATTTTTTATTTATCATTAACAACTGTATGGTAGGTTCATAAATCATTGTTGGTGGATCTATTGATGGTTTGCTTGTTTTTGACTTAAGAATCAATTATTGTTTTTCATTATTGTAGTCAAAAAAGTAGAAAAATAATTTTGAATTGAAATTGATTAAATTTGATGTCCAATCATTTTGCAATTGCCACATGATTTAATTGCTTGCTTCATCGTTTTACTCCTCTCTATTCCATCAAGTGAATCTTTTCCTTGATGAGATGATGGTTGAGGGAATTTATCATAGTTCCCAATCACCCCTTGTAGGGGTGGGTTGCCATCTAGGGGTGGGTATCCTTTTGTAGGGGTGGGTATTAAGATTTTTACCTATATTCAAATAAATATTTTTTTAATTTTTTTCAATTTTTTATTTTATTTTTATTTTTCATGAAAATCACCCTTACAAAGTTTGATTATCTATTCATTTAATGTAATTCATCTAGATTACATCAGCTTAATGAAGTCATTGCGAAGTTTACATTTAATTAAATATAGTGGAATAAAGATATAAGAAAATCTTTAATAAGATCATATCTTTTTTCTCATACTAAAATTAACAGGTTTCGTAAGGAACTCCTCACATCGTCAGAATAAAATATTTTATACAACTTTGCCATTTATATGAGAATAAAAAAAAAGTGGTATATACATAATAGAATTAGTTAAGCAAATTATAAATAAAAAAAAATTGATATAATTAAGTTAAGTTATTGTGTTATAAAGTTGTGTTTTAATTGTTATCCTATTAATTTCAAATTTACATGAAGTTTTTGGGCATTTAATACGGGCTTTCTCCACTTAATGTGTAGTGCCTCTTTTAATTTAAGGGAGTATTCATTATTTGCTTGATCAATTATTTCAAAAGACGATTCATCACACTTGTTTTTACATTGTTCATTGGATAATAAATGTTTGTAAATATGTGATTGTTTATCCGTGCGAAGATGTTCTCCTATTCTTACTGAACAATGTATTTTTGTCTGTCTGACGTAATCAATTTCACAATTGCCGCATTTAAAATAATAGACGATGTGAGGAGTTTCTTACGAAACATGTTAATTTTAGTATGAGAAAAAAGATATGATGTTGTATCTCATTGATAATACAATCAAGCTGAGTTCAGATTACAGGATGCCTACACAATTACTATTCAAGGGTTTTCCATAATTTATGCACTTTTTCAAGGGTTTATTCATGGCCAATATTGAGCAACATTGTAAATCCTCGATTACGCCCAAGGCACTTATTCAAAACTAAACTTACTGATGCGGCGCTTATTCAGGAAAATAATTTAACAATTTTTTCTATATTGTTTATTGATGAAGAAAAAGACGAGAATTTATCATCTTAAAATAGGAACGTCTCCATTAAGTGCCGCATTTCAAACCATTTCAAACAATCGAGGATTTACGTTATTAATATATTGATAAATTTTTAAGATAAATATGCAGGAATGGTTTGATATCTTCTCGCCACTCGTCATCACAGGAAGACGTAGATTAAAGCCACTGTATAACGTGAGATATGTTAGTGTGAAGCGTCCCCTCATTGTTGATAAGATGTTATCTATGAACGGAATGGCCAAAGAATCACCATAGTAAATATAGTTTTGGATGATTTGCAGGATACCTTTAAAAAGAAAATTAATAATTAGTCTCCAGTTTTGAATCAACTCCCATTTCTATTTATTTATTTTGCTCAAAACTCTGACTTTCCTGACCAAATTTGGCCAAAAGTCCTATTGAGTGACAAAATGCATAAAAAATTAAGAAATCTTTTATAATTGAGACCTAACATAGCTTCATATAAAAAAATAGTTATCCAAAAAGGAACTCACACTGGCAAAATTAAAGGGAGAAAGAAATCTATACAGATATAAAATCTAAAAACATCGGAAAAGATATTTTAAATTTTGGTAACCTGCCCCTAAAGAAATTAAGAAAGGCTTACCTTTGAGTAGTGCATGTTCTTGGCTTTTCAACTGGAATATCATGTATCATGCCTCGGAAATATCAATGTGATGCTTCTCGATGTTTAATTCATCTCGAATATCATGCAACGCACTCACAGTTTGCACATGACGAAATGCTTCTGCAATGTCACCACCTTTCTTTTGAAGACGAAAAGTGAGTGAGCGTAGATAACCCAGTTATTTTCTTACAACCTCCAATGTGAATAGAAATGATTATCTTCAGGTAACTTGAAGCTTGCCATTTTGCCATGGATATCTGATGGAGTCTCCAGTTTTCAGCGATTTCCTGAAGCGTAACAACCACAACATCTAACAGGCTGGTGAAAGAGTCTAAAGAATCCATCTTTTCTACCCAGCGTGTTCTGCTGCACTGCAAGCTCCTCCGTATGCACTAAATACATTGAACATGCATTAAACAGGCAGTTAACATTGGGTGATATCCTAAAAGAAAGGTATATAAAAGGTTATATTTAAAAAATTGTGCTAGGTGGCAAATCATAAACATGGACATTCAATTATTTAAAATAACAATACTTGAAGTCAAACCAAATGCTAATCCCTAGGTAATCCAACAGTATTCTCATGATAATCCCAATGATAATCCCTACTTAAATAGTAATCCCATAGTAACCCCATGGTAATCCCTGACAACCCCTGATAATACCAGATGTGGGCTGAAAAAGATATAATAGAGTGTCTAAAAAAATGCAACAAAAGTATTGAATGCTAAGCATATAACATTTCTTGTCGTATTGCCAACATTTGTACATCACTAATTGGTTGTTCGAAGAGTGTTGAGATGAATAAGATAGTTATTTAAAATGACTTTCCGTGACCAACGTTAAATAACAGATAATTGAATCAAATTATTGCACGATTCTAAATGAAATTTTCACATGACCTTAATTTTTTTTCTATAAATAAGATTTTTTTTTTGATAAATGATTTCTATTGTTTTCTATAATTTATAAAAAGCGTACAATTTTAAGTGTGTAATTCCTCATTCTTGTATAACGATCACCAACACGGCGGATTTAGCTGCGATACTTAATGACATATCACCATGGCAAATTTCTAAAATTGCACGCTTTTTTCAAACCTTGGAACCATGCCTAATCAATAAAAGACGTAATTACATAAAACAGAATGATTATTGAAATGATTCACTAATATGACTTCAACACAAAAATATTGAAATACATCTGATTATTATATTTTTGTTGCGTTTTTTCTGAGACACTCTGTATATCAAACTGCAAGCATATTATCAAACAGTAAACAAACTATACTGATGGATAGAATTTAAGTAAACAACTTACTTAGCTGTATAAAGTTCATTCCCACTGTAGCTGTCTTCCTTCAGTATTCGTTCTTTCCATTGATCACAGCTTTATCCAGTGACGGGCGAAGAATCTTCTTCAGTTATTTTTGTCGATTCTCTCAACGTGGTCTTCGTCGGAGGATTTCTTAATAATATGAATCAAATGTAACAAACTCATATTTATAAGTTGTTAAAATGTAACACGAGATATAACCCCTGATATTATACTACATAATACATCTATGCTTTTCATTACTTCTTTTTAATAGTAGTTGAAATACCACAGTTTCGCACACTTTTTACAACGTTTTTAAACTAGTTACATGTTACAGAAAACTGTTCAATTTACTTATAAAGTCTTTGGAAGAGCTTTCTTCATAATGTCCGCAATCATCTCTTTAGTTGGGCAATATATCACACCAATCTCATTCGTCATAACTCGTTCTCGTATAAAATGGAACGAAGTGTCGATATGTTTCGTGCGGTTATGGTGTTTCGGATTTTTGGAGAGCTCAATGGCTCCTTGGTTGTCCTCGTTAATAATTGTTGCACCATCAATAGGAAATTTGATACTCTTCAACAGTCTCCTCAGCCAAATCGCTTCTTGACTAGCACAGCTAAGTGCCACATACTCAGCTTCAGTAGACGATTTAGCTACAGTGGCCTGTTTCCTACTCGACCAGCTTATGAGTGCCTTGCCTAAGTAGAAGGTGTATCCTGATGTTGAACGCCGCGTATCTATGTCACCAG
>JAUKPT010005390.1:0-10458 GCA_032273505.1 Nanomia bijuga | reverse complement strand
AACCTATATGTTTGATACTTTTCAAGTTATTCGAGATCGACGCTTTCATACATGGCCATATACTCTACTGGCCATGTATTCTTATCCTTTTTTTGATGAAATACATATCTATCTATCTATATCTATCTTAAAACTGTCTCGATATGTGAGTTCGTCATTGGAGTGGGGATTAGAACCTATCGAAAAGACTCTTAATGAAGAGAAGAAAAATAAAACTCCGTACGATTGTTGATGGTATCAAAAACCTTCGATAGTTAACGATAGTTTCAACTTATTTGATAGATCGAAGGCTTAATAACCCCAATCGAGGTAAGATTGCAAAATAGCTCACAAAATCTAAACAGTCAGCAGGTTCAAATTCAAGTGGTCAAAATTCAGATACTCGTGTCTTCTCAAGTCTGTACTTGATGCCTTTTTTTTCTTTATAAAAATTTCGTTTACAATCCATTAACAAGTACAAAAACAAATCCAACACTATATTACCCAATGTCTGACGACAAACATATAAACATAGATAAATTAAGATTAATTCTTTTTCGAAACGCATCATGGTTGCTAATACTTGAATAAGAAAAGCAAAATTGGGTTGAGATATGCTTAAAGAAGAAGAAAAAATCGTGAAGAAAAAATCGTGAAAAAAAAATCGTAATAATGATAAAAAATCGTAAAAGTATAATAGATAGTAATAAGTAGATAAATCAGGGCGGGGAAAAATCGTTTAGAATCTCTAATGCAATTTATAATTGAATACATAATTTCTTTGTTATCAACAAGGCTGAGTGACTGATGACCATAGAGATAAAGGTCGACATCAGTAAGCGGATGATGTAAGTTGTTTTTCCTTAGTATGTTGTTGGTTTTTGCAAGTAAAATCGATCTTTGGTTAGTATGCAATGAAAAAGTGTGCAACATCCTCTGTCACAGATATCGCTGGGAGTATCTGCAAAATTGTGACCGTTTTTGTAAAATTTCAGGGGACTGAGACCAACACATAATTGATAAAGATATTTGAAACCTAATGAATCAGATAAGCTATACGTTGATTTGAAAGAAGGATAAGTTTAAATATTTTGCTTTTAAAGATTGATAAAGACACAGAAGAGGAAATAGCATCGGGTAGAAAGCTACTTTTGTATCGGTTAGTATTGCACCTTATTTCACGGTAACGGATTTGATTACGAAGTTGAATATTTCTCATAGTTAGTACGAGTTCAGTTAGATGAGAAGGAGTTAGATCATGAGTCATTTAAAAGAAATTGTATCAAACGATGAGCCCACCTTCTTACTGAAAGTCTTTCCCAGCCAAGTTGTTCGTAAAGCTTAGATTTACTCGAACCTTGCCAACAAGTAATGGCAACACCTGCTTCATACTTTACCCTTCCATTTTTTTTCATAAGTCTATTAAGAATTAATGAAGAGTCGGAAGCATTAATAGAATGGGGGATATGATACACAATATCTACATAATCAATGTGTTCGAATAAAATTCCAACTAATTTATCACCCTTATTTTCTCGGTAATATGAAAATTAAAAGATAGTTGGGTGTCTAATATAATACCTAGACCTAGGTGTTTGTGAGAATTGGATTTGAAAACAATATTTCCATAAAAAAAAAGCGGAGGGTGAAATGTTAGTTTAGGTTTAGTAGAAAAAAGTACTTTGATTGCCTGTTTGTTGATTCCAGGATTGAAGGACATTTTCCACTGGTTATCCCAAGAACTAATTACATCAAGATCATGATTTAGTACTTCAGCTGACAACAAAGGATCATTGACTATCGAAAATAACATTGTGCCGTAAGCAAAATAATTTACATTAATATTTAATTCAAGGCCGTTAATATAAATTAAAAATAGAAGTGGTCCAAGTACAGATCCCTGAGGAACACTTGATTCGACTGGGTAAAAAGGGGAACTGACACCATTTATGACAACACGTTTCATTCTGTCAGCAGGTAATCCTAAAAAAAGTTAAGGTTTCCTGAAAGACCATTTCGTTGAAGTTTAAAAATAAGCATTAAAAATATCTAAAAAGATAGCACGAAGTTCTAGGGATTTTCTTTCATCGAAAGAGCTGTTAATCTGGTTTATCAAAAATAAAAGTTGATTAGTGGTAAAATCACCGGGACAAAAACCAGATTTATTTTTGGAAAGAAGAGAATAGATGCCTTATGGATGCCTAATGTATCATAAGAGGCTGATTTGTATTAAACATAAACAATATGACGCAACAAATTGTTCATAATTTCCTGAATTTATCGCTTGCAAAAATTATGAAATTAAGTCAAATTAATGGGGCATCCATAGTGAGTGCATTCGAAATGTAACTTAATTTACATTCAAAGTGTATGTGACGAATGCCCAAAAATGAATAAATAAATCTATATCAAAAGAAATTTCAAATTCTAGTTGAAATACGAAATCTTTTTGTTACGTAATTATCAACCTAGTGTTCCAAAATAGTTATGTAACATACCAGTACCGATGGAGAGGAATAAACAGCTAAAAACCTGATAATGTTTGTTTTATAAATGTGCGTATATATCTACAGTCTCAAGTATATCTATTATAATTCCAAATAGTTACGTAACCTACCAGTACCAATAATTTTGTATGATTGTGTTTGCACATTTTTTCGTAAACCCTCCAATTAGGCCCGTTTATTTATTGGGCAAAAATATAACTCAAGTTCTATTAATCTGTATATCCTGTAATTTAAAAGACACTTATTATTTCAATTTCTAATCTCGAAAATATCAGTACGAAAGGTTCACGTCAAGCATTTTTTTTACATTTTAAAGCAATTAGCGTTCACACGGCCTCCTCTAGTCATCACATCGACAGAAAATCAGGTAGAGCCTTCTCCGGCAATCTTAGATCAAACCAATTGACTAGTAGTCTTTCCTAGCATGTTCAGAAGAAGTCTATTGGGTAATAGGCATTGCTCCTTCTAATATTGTATAGTTTCAAATGTAATAGATAATTGATAATTGGCCAAATCGCATTTTTCAAAAATAACGAGGAGAAGATGTCCCTACCGCATGCAACAATTACAAATTAACCACTTTGAAAATGGGAGTTGGTACTTTATTCGACACGATAGGATGAACCGTGCACCTCTCCGAAATAAACAATACATTTTTCGTTAATTTTTGTTTTCTTTCCACATTTTTAATTAAAACAATGATAACATTGGTATTCAAGAGAGATTCTTTTAACCTGGCATGCCAGAAAAATCTGTGAAGGGTTTTCTTTATCTTTCCAACTACATCCACAGTGCTCTTCTAAACCGAACTGGAAGTACAAAACATTCATAGACACAGAAGTTGTCTCGTTAGTAATCTACTGTGTTATAAGTTAAAATACAAATCCTATGTCTCACCGTATACCGGCATTACCGAGTAGCTGATTATATAAATAAATGTACATTTAGGAAAAAGAAGGAAACTTTAGAAAAGAAGAAAGCACAGATTTTTATACAAATCTTTTATGATCTAAGAATACTCATGAGGAACGTAGTTTGAATTCAAATTTTTTAAGAAGTAAAGAATTCCGCTTAGTCACTGAGGTGAATTTTCAGTTTGGTTATTTGGTCACTGAAAAAATAGTTTTAATACATTTTCCTTTTTATATCATATGATTTGAGCCATAACCTTACATCCTGACTTTTGTTTATGCGAAGATGTCAACCTTGAAAAATACCTTTGTTTTTATTCGCCCACCCATGTCGGTATGAACCTTTATAATGCAACCTTTAACCCTAATACTCATACCAGGAAAGGTTACTGCTCTACATGATATTTGATATGTAATGTTAGACGTTTTCATTTGACGCGTATAGGCGTGATAAAGTATGTTTAACTAATTATCCAAATAGTGAAAACAGTGTGGACTATTTGTATATTTGCTGACATATCATCGGCATGGAAATCAGTAAGAATTTTATTAACAGACTCTAGGGTGTCTTGTTAAAATTGCGAAATATCTTGGACGATGGATTTTATTGATTTCTTGTCGATACCATTTTCGCTTATCATAACATAAACTTACCTGACACCATACGATACCTTTACTATGGTACCAAATAGCTATTGATATATGATACTAGTATCACCCTTTCTTTTGTCGAGGTGCTCTGTTGGTACCATTCACCGTTTTGGTAGGTCAAACTAAATATATTTCATTCACTATTTTCTTTTATACTGAAATAATCAATCGTGAGTGTTTTCCATGTACGCTCTGCCTAACAATTTCATGCAAAGAGATTGTCTGAAGTGGTTGTACATTGCCGCTCCACCCCTATCAAGTTTTTGTTGGTCGTGCCAAACCCCTCTCACTTTTATACATTTATTTTAAAAGACTAAATAATTTCCATCATGAGTTTTTCTCCTGTAGCATCCAAATCGGTAGAGTATTCTTTAATTTTACCCATGATAACAGTTGTTTGATTCTCCCTCGAGGTCATATCAGCATATTCATGTTGATATCGATTGTCTATGTGTGAGATATTTAAGCTTGAATTTTGTCTAAACTGTGCAAATTTAATAGCATTCAGTCTCTTTTCTTCTTTTACACTGAAATAATCAAGTCGTGAGAGTCTTCCATATACTCTCTGCTTAACAACTCCTTGCAAAGAGATTATCTGAAGTGGTTGTCCATTGCGGCTCCGCCCCTACTATTTTGGTCGTGACAAATCTCAGCTGATTTGTTTTGCTAAGTTCAAGAGTATTGCACTGTGTATGATGAGACAGAATGATCCATGCTTTTACTCGTGGTCAGAAAGTTATGTCTTTACCGGATTGCGGTAAGTCTTAGTAGTTAGAAAAAATACATATTTCTTTATATTTACGAAAAAGAAATTGAGGAATAACTTATAAGCACCAAAATCTCCTCTAGAGATTAACATTAGGCTGAATTTACGTACTGTTAAGCATTAAATATAATGATTTTAATCTCCTCTGCATAACCTCACTGGACAAAGTGATAAAGTGTACGTAGAGATGACTAAGCACTTCGCCTTGGTCTTTATTCTTTGCACGTGTAAAGTATTGACGACATCTTACAGCGTTGATAAACAAATAGAATCTCTTCTTGTGAGACGAATCAACTTGTTGCAAATAAAGATCTTCTTTTCGTAAAAACTCGTCTCCTTTGCCAGAAGAAGTACAGTTCACACATTGCAACACAAGGATGATGTGAAGTGTCAAATTGCACGTCTCCATTTCTCATATTGATATAGGCGGTAAACAAACGATTGTTTACTTACACTATGTCATTCTAGGCATAGATGGAATCACGCAATCAGGTAATTTATGTGCCTTGGCGACGCATGGGTGTTGCCTTGATATCTGCGCAGAGATTGTATATTTGTATCTGATAGAATCATCGAGACTCTGGTGAGTTAACTGGACCCTGGTGTTCAAATGCCATTTAGCTTATCCCACTGTTTAACGCAATATATCTATCATATAATCAAGTCGAATACAAAAGGCTTAAACACTATCTATCTAAGAGGTTTAAGTAACCGGCCCCTGGATTATACTGATTCGATTTAATTGATATCAAATTGAAACAGAAAATGTGTTAAAGATTTGTTAATGTTGGCTGTGCAATGACGATGCAGAAAATAGAATATTTGAAGTTTTAGATTACTGGACTGGAGTAAAGGAAATGTTCGCAATTGGCTGATGATCTTATTAGCAAACGTCACCGCAACCCTAGCAACCATGACTTCACAACCTTATAACTTAGACCGCGTGACCATAACATCTAAAAGGATAAAATCCTTTAAATTAGGCCCAAACCCCAAAAATAAAAAGTCGTCAGATTAAGCTAAAAACTAGTAGGGATACTAACTAACTTATGTACGAGAAATCCGAAAATGACGGTGCCAAATCCTAAAAGTAAACAGACAAACAGACAGACAGCCTCAAAAATAAAAGTTGTCGGTTTAAGCTGAAATTTAGTACAGATACTAAAACAAATACGAGGAGTCCGAAAATAATGGTCCCAAAATCTAAAAACAATGGAAAGTGACCACAGCTAGCACCCCACCCCTCAAATTAAAAGTCATCAGACTGAGCTGAAAACTGCTGGTGTCCCACTTTTGGTGTCCCACTTTGGGCCACCACTAACATCATTTTTGTAATGGGTCACCAAATGGGCCAATTGGGTAATTTGGGTGATTTTACCCTTTCCCCCATCTTTTTTAAGTTTTAGGATCGTCATTTTTAGATTCATCATTCTGTACTTGATTACCATACCATACCAACTCGATCTGACCATTTTTATTTTTAAGGGGTGGTTTAATTTTCGAGGAGTGAGGGTCTTTTTGAAGGGTGGGCTATTTAGATGATAAGCTTGTAACGTTATGGTCACGTGGTCTAAGTTATTAGGTTGTGATGTCATGGTTGCTAGGGGCGCGGTGACGTGTAAGTTTAGTTGCTAGATCATCAGCCAATTGCAAACATTTCCTCTACTACTGGCTTAGTATTTATTTTATGTAATTATTTATGGATTAATGATAACATAAAGAATTAGCGAGCATTGAAGCGCTAATAATTGACAGATGTTCTGAGAAGTACCATGCAAAAAGGATTTTTTGTCAAGTATGAATAAATATTACTAAGATCATAGTAAAGTTAATTCACAAGAGTTACTAGACACAATTAAGGCATAAAATAAAAGATTGCATTGGGATTTAGTTTTCCTTAGACGCATATATCACCACAAGAAGGGAAAGGGAAGTATTCGGCAATAGTGAATAGCCGAATTAACTACGCCAAGATAAATTCACTAAACTGACTAATTCTTCGTTTTTCCACAAAAAACGGCGAACCGATAACAAATCCTTATTTTATTTTAATCAATTTTAATTTAATCTTTTCTCTTTTATTATAAAATACAATATGATGAATGTACATCGTATCAAAGAGATTTTATTTTGCAAAAGAGAGAAAGTGTTACGAGAACGCTAACGAGAGGAGACTTATTGTGCACTTTATCGTGCACTTAGAAAACCTTATTTACTCACGGGGGCTAAAAGTCAAATTATATTTTTTTATTCTTGTTCTTTTGTTAAAAAAGGAACTTATCGATTGGACAAAGCCACCTGCTTTTGAATTGACAAATTCTTGTATTCTAAAATCGAAATTGATTGGTTATATTATATAACAGAATGACTTAATCTATCTTGAACACCTGCATTTAAAAAACAAACTCGCATTATAAAAAGAATCTTGATATAAACATATTGAATAATTCATATTTTTATATGAAAAAGTGTTAGTTTAAGCATGGGTTTGTTGATAAGAGACATTTTTCACTCTCGAGTGTTGGTACCGGCCCACCCTTTCCTGTAGCGTGTACTGTATTTATAGTGTTGGCTCACAAAAAATTTACGGTTAGGGGGTAACATCCATTCATTTTTTTAAAAAAGATACTACTGGTGATCAATCAATTCCAGATGCTCTTCTGCCGTGTATGGTTATTCTAATTATCTAATTATTTTTTAACAAAACCTATACTAAATTCCAAACTCATAAATCACTACGCGACTCTCCCTTTAGTAACCGAGAAGCTTTTACATCGTTAGATTTAATAAGCAGCTAGATTTTAGGTAAAATCCAACTGGATATTTTGCCTTTAATCTACATTTGAGTGTTTTTCTCAATCTCATTTTTCAGAATGCGTCTCTTTTTTCTGATACAATTTATATTCTGAGCTTTCAAATACTATAAAAAATATCCATCCTTTGTTTACGTTTCCTTCTATAGAAAAGCATCAAAGTAGTTGTATTAACTAAAAGATAGTCATAAAAACATAAATAATGAGGGAGGGGGCAGAATAAATGCAAAAAAATATCATCTTTAAATTATTAACCAACCACACTTAAGTTTATACCGTAATCAATTATGTCTTTAACGCCAATACAGATTTGTTCAAAAATGAACATCACCGGGGGAGGGGGGCACCCAAATTGGTGACTATTAGTGACATATAGGCGAGGGGGTAAGCACCAATGATGACGTCACCACCATAGTTTTTTATTGTTAAAACGTTTTGCATTTTGTCGTCATTTCTGTTATTATTACTGTTCTTAATGACCCCATAATAGTGTTTTTGGTGCTTGAATTTTTTTAAAAAAAGTTTGTCATTTTTTACCCGGCGACATAGGTAGAGGAAGTGCAAAAATTGCCATTTTTGCAGTGACGCCCTTTTTGAATGACCCGCGATAAGAAAAAGTATAAAAGGTACAAACGTTCCATATATAGTATTTGCTATACTATATATGGAACGTTCGTACCTTCGCGATATAGGCGTTAAAGACAAAAGTGAGCACCAGCCTTATCTTTGAAACATTCGATTGTTTGCTTGATAATATCAATGACAGTTGATGTATACATATTTTAGAATTTTCATGCAAATTTATCTATATATCTTCATGCAGAAACATTTTAAATTAGAAAATTATTATATAAGTTTGACACTGTGTTCCAATTTTGGTCAAATATTCGCGTGATTTTAACGTAAGAGCCAAATTCATATATCTCAATCATTAAAACGTACAAAATGTTAGACACGCTTCTGACCCACCATATTTTAAAATCGTGCGCACGTAGTTATGATCAAAAGTAGATATTTCAAAAAAAAAAATCGGAGAAAATAAAGAAGAAATTGATGTGAAAATGAACAATTCTTCATTTTCATTAAATCCTATCAAATCTCTCGTTCCAATACACTTGAAGCTTTCGGAAAAAGATAACAATAAAGATGTGATCATCATTAATCCACGTGCTGAGTTTAAATCATCTTGTGAGGCTACGTTTTTACTACAGACAATAGAGCTTAAAATAACTTAATATCTATAGAAATATCATCATTAATAAGAAAGGTCGGAAGACTAGAAGGCAATCATTAAAATTCTTTTTTAAAGCACAATTTATCCATACATAAAAAATACCAGTAATGATAGATTTGATTTAGCGTTTATTGCCTTAAGGTCTAAAGCAGGTAAATTTTGAGCATATTATTAAAGCAATTTTCCCCCTAGTTCCATTTATTTATATATTCTGAGAAGAAGTGCCTTTGAAAAAGTAGGATTGATATTTAAAAGTATATATTCAAATTTTTCTCATTTATTTTATTCGTGAAGAAAGAAAGCAAATGCACAACCGATTCAAGTGTTTTTTTTTATCTTGTTTAAATCTCCCAAAACTACAGCGTTTGTGGCGAAATAAAAAGGTAAATCAAAAATCGAAAAAAGGTACTCCCTAGATAATTCATCTGTGAATAAGATGCAAAATCTCTTTTCAATTCTTCTCTAATCTCAATAAACCATTTTTTATTTCTTTGAAATTTGTCAAAACGTAGATTTTTTCGATATGAAGGAAGAAGAAGAGAACATAAGATTAATGTAATGTAGTTAGAACACAACTATCAATTAAGAGTAATCTCAGTAAAAAATAGAAATTACACTGCATCAGAGAATAACATTATCATGGGGGACTTTAACTTTTGTCACACCGACATTGACAAGAGAGGTGGTTTATCAAGACATGACAAAACTAGTTTACCTTTGTGGAATGACTTGATAGAACATCTTTCAATGGTGGATCCATTCAGAGATCAATACCCTACGAAAAAATATTTTCTTTTGTTGGAGAGTGTGGAAAAAGTCGTGTCTTGCGAGCATATGTTAGCCAAAATAATGCCCGGAGGGTGATTCACCAGAATTACACTCCGACACCGTTTGCCTTAGCTCACAAAGTATATTCCTTTCAGATCGTAAGTAAAGAAACACAGGGCTGGGGCACTTGGGAAATGAATGTATCTATCTTGAAAGATAACGCTTACAAAAAAATGATTAAAGAAACCATATCGAACAAGGTGAACATAAGTAGCCTAATTTATGGAGGTGGAGGATGTTTATCAGCGGTGTTAGATCAAAAACAATTTATTACTGTACCACCAAAAGGAGAAAAGAAAAGCAAGTAAAGGTAGCCTTTCGGAGCGAGCTAAAATGACCTCAACTGAGAAAAAACGACTGACATTGATTAAGGACAGACTTAGGGACATGGAATTTAAGGAAATAGAGGGATACAAGGCAAGAATCAGGGGGTTACCAAAATATGAAATGAATGAGCCAAATATACAATTCTTTGCCAATCTGGAAAAGAGAAAAGGTGGTCAACAGACAAATTAAAGAACTTAAAGATAGCATGGGCGATCCGAAGCAGGAGATAAGAGAATTGATAGATATTGTCACCAAGTTCTATACTGACCTTTACACTCCGAGTCCAACAAGTAAAACGGTGCAGACAAAGCTGCTTAGAAATATCAATAAGACGATAACTAGCCAGAATAGATTGAAACTAGATGCACCTATAACGTTGGAAGAACTAGATACAGCAGTTGAACAATTGAATGTGGACAAAAGCCCAGGTATAGATGGCATT